>OZ025871.1:2012128-2017128 GCA_964019415.1 Ianthella basta | reverse complement strand
TTCATTCTCTCCTTTAAGCGCCTTTTCCGGCTGATATATCATACCAGGCTAGCATGGGGGGAGTGGTGAGTGCCGGAGAGAACAACGAAGAGTTGGTGGACAACCTCTGCGAAGCGGAGTACATCACAACCCCCGAAGTGGAGACGGTGTTCCGAAAAGTTGACCGAGGTCAGTTGAAGCCGTGTGTTATTCATTAACCCGTGGTAGACTTTGCACCCTGCATCCACCAGTGTCTTGGTGTTGGTGTGTAGCGTTGGTAGTGAGTTTGAGTGAGAAGTGTCCCATCATTCCTAATGGTTCGAACTCCTTCCTCCTGTGTCGCCATCTACGCATTACCCGTTCTGTACCACCATGGTTGATTGTCCTAATGTGGTGTACACGTGGTGTTTGTGACAGGTGACTTTAGAGTGAATGGCCAGTTTTCAATACAATTTGTGGTACACGTGTGTGTTTGCTTGATGGGATGTACTGTAGTGGGTTGAAGCGTGTTACAGCGTGTGCACACGCGCACATGAACATGCACTCGCGCGCACGCGCACACACACACACACACACACACACACACACACACACACACACACACACACACACACACACACACACACATACACACACACACACACACACACCTATGTATTCATTCTCCCAATCTACCCAATTCATGCGTATTATTGACTGGATATTCTTCCACGGTTCGTTACACTCTCCACATAGACCGTAGTATAAGTGGAGCCAGCACATTAAAGGTAGCTACTTCTCCAACTGTATGTGTGAACATTTCAATATACACTCTGTGATTTCAATTGTGACGAGTGAATTTGTTTGACCATATATGGTCATTGTACCTATTATCCTTGTAACTTCATTATTCCGACCTCCTGGACTTTAGACCATGAACCTCAGACTTAAGCAATGGGAAGAATGGTATTAGGCGTTCCCTATAGCTTGTTGTTCACTTCCTTCACTACCCCTCCCCCTCCCCCTCCTTTTCCTTATGCTCACAACCCCCTCCCCTCCATCCCATCTGCATCTCCCATTCCTCCTACTCCCCCCTCCCTCCCCTTACCTCTGTTCACAACCCCCCACTCCTCCCCTCTCCCCCTCCACTCCCTTCCCCCCTCCCCTCCCTTCCCAACAGGTGACTACTTACTCATCACTGACAATGAAGAGGAGCGATTAGAGGCATACCAAGACAGCGCCTGGCGCAAGGGGACGCTCCACCTTTCTGCCCCCTGCATCTACACGAGAGCAGTAGAGGCCCTGAAATTCAAACAGGGCATGTCGTTCCTCAATATTGGCTCTGGCACAGGCTATCTATCCACCTTGGTGGGCTTCTTGCTCAGCAGTAAAGGAGTCAACCACGGGGTGGAACTGTACCAGGAGAATGTCGAATATGCGCGGGAGAAGTTGGAGGAATTCAAGGCTACCTCAAAGTGGTACGATCCGACAGAGTTTTCGGAGCCATTGTTTGTGGTAGGGAACGGACTACTCTTGAGCGACCAGAACCGCAGGTACGACCGTGTGTACGTCGGAGCAGCTTGTGCCACCGAAGAGTGTCAGACGCAGATGAAGAATTTCTTGGAAATTGATGGCATTATTGTCATGCCAACCGATAGTCAGGTAAATACTACTTATAAGAGTTGTTGGTTTTATTTGGAGATGATAGGGGTGAAGAGAATATAACTTTTAGTCTTGATGTTCACTTGGAGTGCTGCTACAGCAGATTCAGAGCTACTAGTCTCGTTTAGTGAACTTTGCCCTTTCGCTCAATCACACGAGCAAAGTATTGGAATGGTATATACATAGATTTGAGCGTCTTTCGATCTATGCTTAATCACATGCAATCTACCTTGCCAATACTATTCGTGTGATCGAGTGAGTCAATCAGGAGTAGGAACCCTGATACCACTACATGCGTATGTCATTATTGCATAATGAGATGTAAAAAGTAGCCAATTCCTCTTGTCAATCAGCTTCTCCCTTCGTTTGGGGCAGATCAACGCCCAACGCAGGGATACCGTGGAGTGCTGCATTGACACTGTCTAGTCTCGCGTAGCCGACCACTTTCTCTCCTCCATATTCATTTGATGACGTAATCGACATCAAATAAAAATGGAGGGGAGAAAGTGGTCAGCTACGCGAGACTAGACAGTGTCATTGTAGGAAAATCAACGTCCCGGCACAGAGAGAGACATGAAATTCTTCCATTGGATAGAATTCGTCATGTTTTTCATGCTTTACTGCACGTTGTATGTCAGTTTCCAGCTTTCTTCCACTAGCAAAAAAGCATTTTGTCAAATACAGGGCATTCACGCTCTCTTATCTGCAGCAAAACATTGCTGCCTGTCTGTCTACCCTGTTGAAACTGCTCATTTTCATTCACATTTTCTGACGCAATACTTGCTGGCTAAGCCACCAGCAAACTGTGTTTTAAGGTGATAATTGATGTGGCTGTAGTTTCCGCTATTCACAGGATATTTGGTCTGAGGGAGATAAGAGCCCATGCATCCTGATAGCAAGAACTGATATTTGTTTCAGCCCTAGATTTTCCCCTCATAGCAAAGGGCCTCCCTAATACAGTGCAATGGAACAATCGACTAAATTGTGTTGTGTCTGTTAGTCCATGTACCAGCAGACTACGCATTTGCGATGTATCTTGTTACAGTGCAGACGTCCTACGAGTACTGAGAAATCAGCGCACATGGTTTAGTGTGTGGTTTAGCATATCGTACATGCTTTAACTTTTGCGGGGTTAAACTTTTGCGGTTTTTGCGGATTAGCAGCCATCCGCAAAAGTTTCACCCCACGATAACTTACACAAGCCTTTATTTCTCCTGCTTGAGACTCTGCAACCGCGAAAGTAAAAAACGTAAAAAAAAAAAAAAACTCGTGAACCACGAAAGTTAAACGTATACAGTAGTACCTGTGTACAAATGAGGGCACCTGTATGTGACAGGGTTCATTTGCAATAAATATGGAGAATGGTACATATTTGTACCCTCCATATTAGTATGTACGCCTGCATGCTGCCCATTTGGAATCATTTGTAGCCATTTTAACATAATGTACTGAAATCGGCTGATGATTGCCCGTTGTGATTCCACTGTGTTTGCCGGCACTGTAGCAATGAGTGAGATACAGTGTGTGTGTGTGTGTGTGTGTGTGTGAATGGCAGTGTTGTACCATTGCACCACACTGCTTGGGGCATTAATAGCTGTTGTATTCACGCTCAATTGTAAGGAAGGAGGGGACGGGGGTGTGGCAGTCACTGTTTACAGATTTATCATGGAGGGCAGCCTAGTCGTGACAATACCCCCTACCCCTAGTCTCGCGTAGCCAGACCGCCATTTTTGCTAAGGCGGGGTCTGAGCAAAGATGGCAGTCTGGCTATGCAAGGCTACCCTTCCCCCTACCCCACCAGAGTGACATAACTTTGATTGCATCATTCCTTCACCAATTGCAGTGCCAGCATCGACAGCACCATTCAGCGTTTAGGTGCATTACTGTTGCCAAGTACAAACTCACCCACATAACAAAGTGTTGAGTCATAAGACTTTGACTTCCTCCCCTTCTCTCTCTCTCTCTCTCTCCTCTCTCTGTGTGTGTAGCTTGTTGCAGTGACTCGCTTGTCAGAGACTGAGTGGAAGACTGATGTTGTCCTTTCAAGTGTTGCTTTTGCTCCTCTCATTTTGCCTTCAAGCGAGAAGCCTGAGGACTTGGTTACTTTTACAATATGTGAGTATACGTACACGTGTCCACACACACACACGCACACACACACACACACACACACACACACACACACACACACACACACACGTACATGTATATTTAAAGGAAGCTACGTACTTACGTATTTTCTACAGCTAAAGAGGTCAACACACTCAAGAGCATATGCCGACAGAAGACACTGTGCACTCTGACGAGGAAGCGTTTTGCCGACATTGGCCAGCTTCCTGTACCCACACCGATGAAGATATTCCTTACAGGTGGTCGTGAATGGGAGCCTCCCAGTCCTCCACCAAAGAACTTGTGTCCATTGCAGAAGAAGAACAAAGATGGTACGAGTGAGGAGGAGGAGGTAGCCAGAGGAGATGGAAGTCCGGCCGATCTGCTGAGGAGACGGGCAAAGAATGGACGGAGAGGAAGAGGGTGGGGAGGGTTGACATGGGAGTGGGGGGACTGCTGGACTGGTGTTAATGAGACCGTATGCACTAAATTCATGTACATTATGTACTCGTGCAGACATGCATAACGGATGCACACAACACACATGCTTGTGCACACGTACACACACATGCGCACACACACACACACACACACCACACACACACCACACACACACACACACACCTCCACACACACACACACACACACACACACACACACACACACACACACACACACACACACACACACACACACACGTTGTAACTCTCTTGTCAGTACTACATACATAATATTATACATAAATTCAGCCTCAATTATTTTACTATATGTACGTGTATGTACCACTGCTTATTTTCCCATTTGCAGGCAGGAACTTCAGTTTGGGATCCGTGGCTTGCATGGACAGCGTGTAGTCGTGTGCAATTTCAATGGTCTTGTTGTGGAGTTCCCCGTTCACAGTCTGCGCGATCCAGACAGCGAGGACAGCAGTGATGGGGAAGGGAGGGAGGAGGAGCAGGAGGAGGAGGGGGATGGAGAACAAGACAGGCAAATGGAACAAGCTAACCAAGAAGATGAGATCGAGCAAGATTTGGGTGAAGATGCTGTACCTCTCAATGCAGGGGCAGAGAAGAAGAAGAGAAAGCGAAGAGGTTTCTTCCCTTTCGGGTTGAGGTCAAGAAACAGACATGGGGGCAGTGATGATGATGATGGTGATGGAAACATGATGGAAGTTGACCCGACAGATCGAAAAGGAGGAAACTCAGCTGAGGCCTTGGCAGAAGGTGACAGTACTAAGCCACCAAAAAGAGGAGGATGGCTAAAGGGACTCT
>OZ025871.1:1904628-2007128 GCA_964019415.1 Ianthella basta | reverse complement strand
TCCAGGTCTAGGACTGCAGAGTCCACGTCCAATGATCGCACTTTGTCCATTTTCCGTCGATCCGTCCCCGGAACGTACATAACAGCCCTTCTGGGACGAAATATGGTGCACTGAACATTGCTGGCGCTAAAGAATCGCCTCCAAATGAAGCAACATGCATTCACTCTAAGCATCCCAGGGCCTGGCACTGATAGGACTGTCCCCGATCACGTGACAAGCACGTGATGTCTAACTCCAGCTGACACAAGTGTCAATGGCGTTGGTATTTATCTGATCAATGGACCATGTACAGCGAATGTACGCAAACTTGCAACCGCTCCCAAACCTTGGACAGGTGTTACCAGCTAGCTATAGATGCTAGCTAGAGAGTTGTGTATATAGCTATAAGGGCTACCCATGCCTAATTTGGGAATGTTGAGCCTCCTTCAGATGCTCACCCAGCTAGCTATAATAAGTTGTTTTTACTGCATGCATTCCAATTGTACCCAAGCTACAGCTAAGACGTGCAGTGGCAATGAGTTAACTGGGTGACCACTTCATTTGTTACCATGGTAGCAGTGATCAGGCCATGATAGCCACCTCCAATGTGTAGCTTGGGTAACAAGGAATTAACACATGGGCATCAATAGGTGCATGCTTAGGTGGCTTCATCATGGGCAGACAGAGACAGTACCCTCCCCCTAACTACCCACACTCACAGTGGATTCCTGTCCGGATCAAATCTGGACAGCAACTACAGCAGTTTTAAGAATGTTTTGAAGGGTTGCCTCATGTACACTGTCCTTACAAGTTGAGTCAATATGTCAAACTTGTCTTTCGGTTTGCACAGGAATCCTGCCTTGGAAGCAGTCATGTTTACTTGTGTTCAGTGTCTTGCTGCCCAAGGAAGAAGCTAATAAGTGATATGCCATTCTCCATGCACTATCCCACATGCACCTCATCATCTTTAAGACCTATGCTACATATGCATGTGACTGGGAATGTTGAACTATATACTATATTGTACGCTAGCTACCAAAGGGATGCATCTTGAGGCAAACACAGTTTTGCTCACAAAAATAATATCCTGCAGACTTCAGGCTCGTATGCAGCTTCGAGACTGGGGGGGGGGGGGGGGGGGGTCTTCTGCTCTCAAAGTGGAACTCATCACATAGATTAACATGTAGCACAATTCTAATGTCTGCAAAGAGAATGTCCAGTTTGTGCTCGCTAGCAGCTAAGCTGGTCTTTTAAAGCTTAACAGGGTTTGAGTGGCACTGTCCATTGTAAGACTACTGTATAGTAGTACAACTCAGATTATGTGTAGCTAAAACGTTATAGGAGTTGCTACTCAGGCAGAACTCCTAGGCAAGTGGGGGAGAGTGGGATTTTTTGAATCCCCCCAACCCCCCCTGCAGCGTATGGGCCTGGACTTCACTGAAGGGGGGGGGGGAGGGGCATCATGCCTACCACATGTACACATCTACAGCTGTAGGGGGAATACAATGTGCAGAGCTGTACCTATGAATGTCATTTCACAAGGCTACACGTGCAATAATTCAACCAGCTGTTGCTCATAATTATATTCATAGACGAGAAGTGATTACAACAGCTAACATGCATGTCATTCATAGCTTACTCCACTGGTTGGATTGATGGGCATGCTTGACCTTGCCTATTCCCAAAACTTTTCAGTTAAAAAGAACATTGGTCAATGTCAAAATACAAGAAAGAGAACACGTCATATTAAAACACAACTAACACAACAATAAAATGTGCTGCAATACACACAGGCTCCAATACAAAAATAGTCAATCTACAAAAACTGAAATTTAAAACTAAAAAGTTTTCTCTATAGTGTACACTGCCAGGAGTCAGTCATTCAAAGGTTTTGAAACTAGGTGGCATAAATGGGAAGCAGCTGGCAGATGAGCCTGCATCCAAGTCAAAGAATAAGCTGTCAGGGTTGCTTGGGGAGAACGGGCTAGGTGTGGTTAGGGGGTTCATGCAGTCAAACTCTGAAGTTCCTGGACTTGAATCAAGTTCTGGGCATTGGGGGACAACTGTGGATAGGAACTGTCCCAGGTTGATATCATACAAGTCTGTGAGTCCGTGTAGTTCTAGCGGGGAAGAAGGATTGCTTACTCCTTCAGGGGAGGAGGTTGGAGGAGAAAGGGGAAAGCCACTAGGTCTTTTGGGGGCTGGTGGCTCTTGCACAGAATCAGCGTCTCCTAAGTCGTCAAAGAAGCCTTCAGGAGGAAGTTCAAAGGTCATGTGTTTGCAGGTAGGACATCGCTTCCTTTCGCGTCGCTCAAGAGCAGCTATGAGGCTGTTTCCATTGTCTACCTGGGTTCCCGCTTCGCTTGTGCTGCTGTTGTAAGTGACTTCGTCCTCCTCAGGGTCGTCCAAGTTGCACTGAATGGCTACAGTCACCATACGAACGCTGGTTTCCACCGGATCCGGTCTGATGACCTCCGCAGCATCCGAAACCAGAGGCCTTCGTGGCGGAGGTGAGGGTGTTCCGGACGGTACGCTACACATTCCTGTCGGTTCGAACTTCTTCACGGGTGCCCCGCGCCTCTTTTTCGGTCGATACTTGTAGTCCGGGTACATCTGCAGGTGCTGCACTCGCAATCGCTCTGCTTCTTGGATGTAAGGCTGCTTCTCATCTTCACACAGGATCCTCCACAGACGGCCTAGCCTACGGCTGATCTCAGCGTTGTGCATTTCCGGGTACTCGTTAATTATCTTCTTCCTCTGGATCTGAGACCAAACCATGAAGGCATTCATCGGGCGCTTGATGTGCTGCTCTTTGGAGTTCTTGCGGTGAGAGAGGAAAGACTGCCGCTCTGCGTCGCTGCTACCGCACGCACCCCTCCAACCGTCCATGCAGTCGCATCTGTTCGGCTGCTGCACTTGATGTACGGGACCAATGCATCCATGGGAGCAGGAGACGTGGCCGTCGCAGCCCTTCAACGCCATCTCTCTCCTTCGCTTCGCTCCCGAATAGCTGCACGGTAGGGGAACAGCTGATCTTGATACAGTGCAAGTTGTAATTATAAACACGCAGCTTTGTACAAATAAGGAACACGCGTGATGTTACCCCGCCCCCGCACCCATTCATCTGCTATGCGTACCGAGCCTTCCTTACGGCTGTACGCTTATTACGCCGCTCGGATCGCTCTAGTGTTCTAGGCGTTTTTGCGTGTCAAAGTCTTCACTGGATCACTATGGAGCAAGACTGTTGGGTGTAATTGAAGAAACAAATGGCAAACAATGGCGGAAACAAAGGGTGCGTGAGCTCCCTGTATAGCTAAGAGGAAGAGTGCCACTCACCATCAGAAAGCCTCCCTTGCCTCATTAGACATCCTAGTTGTCTCTGATTCCAAGATGAGCTCCCCATTCACATCACTACAAGGGACTGCACACACACACACACATTATGTGTGCATAGACCGTGAGTTTTCTGTGAAATTACAGTCAACATTTGATGGAGAAATAGACTGACAGACATATCACGGTATCCTTCTGATGGATCGACCAAGCCCTATAACTGCAAGCCTCACTGGAGACTTTTGATGATGTAAATTTCATGATCAATCACTAACTGCATACATGCACATAACTGTAGCAGCTATATGAACTGTATCACACACCCCTGCAGACAATATCCCCAAAAGTCTAATTGTTCTATATAGTGCAATGCCATGACATGGATGTGTACATCATACCTGTGAAATCCATGCATGCAGTTATGGTAGGTCGCTTCTTCAATCAGAACTATCTCCAGTGGAACCTATTCACACTCCAGCCACCTTTGGTATACCCAGCCACGACATATACGCATACAAGCACATTGGACCAGGGGGGACAGCTGGCTGCCTTATGCAGTGGACCACTATAGACAAGTCCACTACACAACAGCTAAGGAAATGATGCAAACTCCTTTATCACCTTTGAAAGTATATCACTTCTTCTACTGCTGCAACATTGAACGCTAACATTTTACGTTGACATGCGTCTTCCCCCGACTGCTTAATTACAATTGCTGCTAATCTGGACCACCATGGAGGCCCTCACTGGAATGTTTGGGATGATGTCACGTGTGGGCATTTTAAAACAATGGGCTACAGGTTACCACACTCAGGTGATGTTCAATTGGGTCAGGTTTATGTAAACACTTGTTCATGAATAGCACTAACTAACCATGAATACACTCCAAATGCATCCTAAGTTCAACATCTGCTTCACCCATCAAAGGTGCAAGCTTTGGACAGATCAGCACTCCCACAGGGGCTGTGTACACAAGAGGCAAACAAACCTTTGTGACCTCCTGACTGTCCAATCTATAAGAGCTTTTTTTAATAGCTCCGCATCACTTTGGTTTGGTCCCACCGCACGCACGCACAAGTGAAATTCGACATGCCAACGGGGACATGTGACACCTGTCCATAGCAACGCAATGATAACATGCAGAGAAAATACAACACGCACTTTCACGTTGGTATTCAAATTGGCACCAAAGGCAAAGATGCACACTTGAACACACAGACTGTGACATGTGCAATCTGATGGGGAAACACATCAACAGTCATTTATTAGCCACAGTTATGTGTACATTCAGTGCTTAATGCACCACACAGCACCATTTTCAATGCATACACAAATTGAATGGTTCTTGATTTTGCAGTTCTACCCCATCAATATGCTCTTTCTGCCCTACAGTGTTCTGCACAGTCTACATGCAGGATAACTGCAGGTCATGTTCAAGCGCATGCAGCTCTTAAACACAGCTGCATACAAGGAGCTACATGCAATTGTGTTCACCAAGTACACTGAAGGGGTAGCTAAGATCGCAGCCTAAGTTGTGTCTGCTTGGTAGAGAGGCCTGCACCTTCATGCCTCTCCCTATACAGGGCACATTCACTTCTGCTTATGCATACACTTTCATCACGACCATGTCTCCTTCCAACGATCATAAGGGTGGGCAAGTGCACAATAGTAGTCTCTCCTGATACTCTGCACGGATCATTTTGTGCTGTATCCATTGCCATCACTAAGATTTCACAATCACAGCTTTTGCTTTCGCACATACCACACACGGCCAACCCTACTACATGGTCCCTCCTGCCCCTCAGCCGGCTCTCTGGGAGAGAGAACACTCACATCTTGGCAACACCCACCGTCAAGGCGTCAGTATACAAAAGATGCAAAGACAATGGTATAGTGATGAAAAAGGTAGTTGAGTGAATGATTGTTTGTACTGATCTCTCGCGCTTGTCATGTGACCTCAGGTGAGCTCCTGCAAGTGTGGGAAGAGGATGATTATGTTGGACTAGCAGGAAAGCCTCAACCCCCCCCCCCCCCCCCCAGTCAGTTGATCCCTACACACACATGCGCACACACACAACACTTGCGTGCGCACACAAATACACAACACTCGGGCATGCGCACATGCACACGCACACACACACACACACGCACACACACACACACACACACACACACACACACACACACACACACACACACCACCACCAACCACCACCACCACCTATACACACAGAGGGTCTCTCCAACACGCGGCATATGCACAACCACCTCAACCACCACCAACACACAGGGAAGGAGATACAACGCAACAGCAGAAACCACATCATACACTTCACCGAGTTTCATACAGTTCTGTGTGATGCAATATACAATGGTATGTCTATAAATGGCATCTGTTCATGGATGAGGGGCTGGTACGGGGGCCTTCAATGTGCAGTACATACACTGCCCCACACCATGCCACCTATTCTGTAGAACACCGCACTTAACAGGCGAGCAAGGCTTGTTGTGTGGGTGGCGTCTATAGTATAGGCATGCAGGACATACAAGTGGGAGGTGTTTGGTTATGTATGAACTGGACCACATTTGGAACAGTTTCCCTGACTCCAGCCATTCTGGCGGGTTCTCCTTGCCCCTCAACCCACCATCACCTTTGACCGGCACTCCAGGAAGTCTAAAACTGCATTGTCAACACACACGAGGTCACCATTTCACACATAGGACCCCTAACTGTTGATGGGTGGACAGACAATAGATGATACAGGAATCCCTTTCATCTGTGTCCTTCCCAACAACAACACAGGTGTTGACACAATTCCTAACCAGGGGAGGAGTGTAGGTCAGCAGTTGGGAAAGTTCATCCAATTAACTGCCTGAGGTTGAATAGTTTGTAGTCAAAGGTGACGGAGTGGTCTGACTGCTGCCGAAGAAGAAGCACACTATACACCCACGCACAGAGGCATCCAATTTCATCACAAAGTGGACAACATATTGCAATGTGCAGCAAACAGCTCTGATTCCCCCATCAACATTGGCCCACAAGGTACATGTACATACCTACGTACCTCAATGTTACAGACTGCCCTATGTATTAGCATAGGTATATTGCACACAGTGTTCCACCCTGGATTTTAGGTCCACGGGCACACCCAGCACAGAGGCTTTGACACCGTTAACACCTACACTGCCCAACACTACATGCTCATACACACTTGCTCACACAAAGTACTGTCCAGACAGAGTCCAGGAAGTGCCACATTGTGATGGTACAAAGAAAGATGCATATAGGGGATAGGGAAATCAGACACTCTCACTCACTATGAAAGTACATCCTAACACATAGTGTACAACGGTCACCAAGGAATTGCTAAACACTGAAACATTTCCCCCTGCAGAGCATCATTAACATGGAATCATTGACATTAACATGGAATTCAAACCATGAAACAGAGCAAATCGTTGAAGAACTTGTCAGGATTTGGACAAGACACTGGTTAGTGCTCTGAGCACACTCAAAAGGCAGTAAGAACAAACTGACAATGTGGCAACCACTGCAGCAAATAACAGCACTGGCAACTAGCTTGGTGCCAATGGGACAAACAGTTGTGAAAGGATCGGGCAGATTCATAAAGAAGAAGGAAGGTGTTAACAAAACGCCAGCAGTGGATCCTGATTAGATCCGGATTCCTTCATCAAAAGTAGTTGTAATCTGACAGAATCAGTGCTATGTATCTGACACACAGATGGGCTGTCTGCCAAAGATGGAATTGAATAACAGGCTAGTTCACAAGGGTGGCCATCAAACACACAATCAAGCTACTTCAAATATGCTAGACCCCCCCCCCCCCCCTTGGAGAGCCTCCAAACTGACCATTGGTGACAGGGTTAACCTCAATCATCACCATAGGGTGTAACATTGTCAGAGACACTTAGTTAATCCACACCAGTTAGTTACTGACTGGACCACAAGGGCAAGCCGCATCTGCTAGCACTGGAAACTGCTGATTCAGCACTTGCTGCATAGCCAGCCTCCACTGGATCAAACATTTGATGTACAGTGGAACTTGTCTATAGTGGTCACTGTATAATGCAGCCACCTGTCTAAAGCAGCCAGCTTCCCCTGGTCCAAACATTTGATGTACATTGGAACCTGTCTATAGTGGTCACTGTATAACGCAGCCACCTGTCTAAAGCAACCAGCCTCCCCTGGTCCAACCATTTGACACACTGGAACTTGTCTATAGTGGTCACTGTATAATGCAGCCACCTGTCTAAAGCAGCCAGCCTCCCCTGGTCCAAACATTTGATGTACAGTGGAACCTGTCTATAGTGGTCACTGTATAATGCAGCCAGCCTCCCCTAGTCCAAACACTGGCTGTCCATCTGTAGTGTAGAGTACATACAGTGGAACCACTTATAAAGGACAACCTGAAAAGGAATACCTCTGGAATGAGGACAGTGCCTACTGTACCAGGTAGTCTACCTCTGAAATGAGGACACCTATGACCGGCTCAACCTGTTTTCACAGCCCAGGCTAAGAGCTGCATCTGAATGCATTAAACCAAGGTTATAGCACAGCCAAACTCAGGTCCAACTCTGTTCCAGGTGTGCTTGTGAGAGGCCTATTCATGTAGCCCACATTTAGAACATACAATCTACAAAATACCATGGGCTAGGGCAGGTCGAGAAACTTTTATGACTGGTTTCCAACGTATAAAGGTATAGCTATAAGGAAGCATAGACATTATAAGACTGATACATGCAAATACTAGCCAGAGGTGATCTGACCAGTTTCTGGAAACCTTGGAAACACCCCTGGATCTGCCCTTGCATGGGTATGTTCTTTGAACTACCATCAAGGCAATGGAGTTGGCTACCACAATCCTCTCCGCCTCTCCCCACAACAAATAGGGGCCTGCTTTTCAACTAACACTGTTACCAGTCAACTAGCATATGAATCTCATTAGTAACAAAGGGCGGAAACACATCAATGGTAGACACAGGACCTAAGGGTCTAACACAGTTCACACAAATTGTCTTAATGACATCACAGGTACACTTTGAAGTGCTGCAAAGTAGTATTCTGATCAACCAGCCATCTTTCTAAAACTATCCTTCAAACAGAACCAACAGTTAGTACAAAGAGGCATGTAGCCTTTATGTGGTGACATTCCACATTCCTGACACACACATCAAAGGGTCAATGTACAAACAACTCGTGTCCTTTAAAGTGGTTCACTATGTCAGCTCCACAGTGGACATCATCAATGTGGATCCCCATCCAATCCAGCTGCCACACTGGATTCATTCAAAATGACATCAATTACATTATCATCACATGCAATAGCTACAGGCCACCGAATGCTCTGCGGTCAGGATGCGGTAGATCAGACAGGGGATTGGTTTTATTGATGACAGGCCGTGTTTATCGCCCAAACCACAGGAACGTCCAGTATGTGGGACCACTCACATTGCTATAAGGGCCTCCACTAATGGACTTACACTGTACATGTACCTGGTGATCGGCTAAGAGCAATGCCAAGGGAAGGTGAATGACAGCAATTCTACTGTATGAACAAGGGAAGGTGAATGACAGCAATTCTACTGTATGAATAGCACCTTCATTACAGACAATGGACTTTGGCTACTTACTCAGTGCACACAGTGGCACAAAACGACCAGAAGGTTTTGGCACAGTGATTTAGATGATCAAGATCTTTCTGGTCAAACCATCCTAACATTCACTGCCATGTACAATCTGCCCACTAAACACCTGAGTCAGGTGACTACCATAACACACCAGCCTCTGCATGACATCATGAGAGACAATAACAACATTGTTGTGGCCTACCTTCATTGGAACTAGACAGAGTTCATGACCACAGGCTACCCCATTCAGCTACCAACAGTCACTGCTGAAAGCAGCAGGAAGACCCTTCACTGATGACCTTGGCTAGAAGATTCTTTATTGCTGACAGTGGGTGGAAGCTTAGTCACTGATGACAGTTGGTGAAAACAATTCTCAGTGAACTGTTTGACAGTGGGTGAAAACAATCCTCATTGAACTGTCTTGAAGTGAGGGCTTCTCAGCTGGCTCAGGCATCAGAAAGGGTTGGTTCTCTAATACCAGCTTCACAACAGGGTTGAAAACCTTGCACCTTTTCAACCCTGTTGTGTAGCTGGTATTAGAGAACCAACCCTTTCTGCTGAACTGTCTTTTATGAAACGTTTGTGAATTTAGTGGTGTACATGGGAAATCACAGTCTTGACAACTATGTAGAAATTTTGCATTCAGAGGACAGCTAGCAAGGACCATCTGAAACAACATACAACACTAACAGCCATTTGTGTGAGATTTGCTTTGCATTACATAGCTCAGACCAAGAGCATTGTTTTCTGATACCTCACACACACAGGAAGTTAAGGAAGTGTCTAAAGATAACCTTATAAGGTCCATTTACACTAGCCTCATACCCAGTCCATATTTCCATTCTGACTCCCACTCCTGAGCAGAAGTCAGAATGGAAATAGGGACTGGGTATGAGGCTACGTTTACAGTAGCAAGTGAGGCTACGTTTACAGTAGCAAGTTGAACCGGTTTGGAATCCGGATTATAACTAATCCAGATAAGTGCAAACACTCTAATCCGGATCGGAAACCGGTTTAACTAATCCAGTTGTCAGTGTAAATGCCATGATAACAAGCTTGGAGCATTGTCTCTGCTTTTGCTTACGAAAGCGCCGTATTCTACATCTTCTAGCAACTACCCTCCTTCGACGGAGCTAGCAAATAGCAAGCAACAGAGACAAAAACGTCGTCCAGACGGCTCTTCCTTGACGCACGGGTAAGGCTCGGATATGGTAGATGTCTGCAGCTGACTCCAGCTGACTCCAGCAGAAGTGTCTTACTTCTTTCTCGTCCAGCAAAACCTCTATTTACTTTTAATATGTATGTCTTGAGTGATGAATGTGTTGCGCTGGGTGTTTACTCCTTAGGCTGTAATCTGATATACCTCTTTGTGTATAAACACACGTGATACAGGGTCAAAAACAGTTTAATTGGGGTCAAAAATGCTTTGATTAACCGGTTTTAGACCCACTTTGAGCTAGAGTAAACGGGCCTAAATTACATTAGCACACACACAGGTGCAGCTATTGACGCCACCTGCAGGGCCACGCCCCCGCAAGGCGGTCAAGAGTGATGCACTGCAGCTGCCAAAATGTCATTCGACTCACAGCTCAACTGTAAGCTGCGGCCTAACTTTAGGCGCAGCAACCGCAATATTGAAAGGCTTAGGTCCCCTACTTTTGACACCAAGTGAAGTCAAAAAAAACTTCAGATGGTGTAGATGACACGCACAATAAAGATTTCTAAACACTGTGGAGTACCAATTACGTACGTAGGTGGGCTAGCTGGTTGTGCAGCATTTTGATTGGCTTTCAGGGTTACCTCTAGCAATGTGACAGCAACAATGCCTCTTCACCAATGAAGATGTCCAGAAGCTATTGACAGTACTGAGCTGTCTGCGATCGATATCGGGGCTAGTGAATGAAGTACGTAAGTCAGCTATGTCTAGCCACTCAGGCTGCTACAATAAACAAAAACTGCACCTGCTAGTAGACATGTTATGCACCTTGGTACTCAGTGAGCGAAGGTAGCAAGACACACATAACATGGTTGATGATGCTATAGAGGTTCATTGCTGCGTGGTGTATTGTTGCTAGAAGGGGAGAATTACTGGAGTAGATCGCAGCAGGAAACATTAATTCAACTAATATATACAACTGATGAAGATCTTCGGATTGAAACGTCTTGTTCTATTGAATTAATGTTTCCTGCTGCGATCTGCTCCAGTAATTCTCCCCCTTCTAGCAATAACATGGTTGATCCAATTCTAGCTGAACTACGCACAATTTTGCAAATTTTCAATCTAGTGGTAAGGTAAATGGCAACTGGCGTGACGCCATAGCAAATGGCAATACTGGACAATAGGAGTGACGTAATGGCAAGCAGTAAAACTAATAGTGACGTCATGCCATTTGGTCGTTCTGCCATGTTGGCCAACCATTCCGAAACCAATAGTACACCTAATATGCACCATTTGAAACAACAACAGCAACAGTAATAAGACTTCTAAACAGCCCTAATACCAGACTTGCAAAATTAGAGCTTGTAACACAGTTTTCAGACACACATACACCTCACACACAAAGGTAGCGTGGGAAGCTTACAATATGACCTTATGAATCTAATTGCATTAGTACAAGTGCAGCTGCAGATGCCACTTTGCAGGGGCCTGCCCCGAAGAAGGCGGGCCAGCCACTGGTCATGAACAATGCAGGTCACAATTTGTACACAGCGGTCAACCAGACGGCTGTTTGAAGTGCCATTTCACTCACACGGCCCACCTCTGAGTTCTGACCTCACTTCTGGCAGCCAACCATAATACTCAAAAGGTCCCCTTCTTATGTCACACAGGACCAAGCGAGGTCAAACTTCCGATGTGAGTTGTAAGTTGAATGACAATCGAGCGCAACAACCAATTAGCATAGCCTGGTGCAGCACCTTGGGGTGGGGCTAGCTGGTTGTTCGGCATTGTACAAGCAGCATTTGGAACCCACTGCTAGTGAAGTGATAGTGACAATTCCTCTTTACTGGTGAATGTGGTCTGAAGCTATTGAAACAACTGAGCTCTCTTCCATTGTTTGGCTAGCGAAAACAGTTAATAAGCAAGACAGCTATAGCAATGTCCCCAGCAACTCAAACACCCAATTACTTAACTTCTGTTCACAAATGGTAAAGGATGAATAGAACGACATCATTATCCAACACTTCCACAACAACCATCAGTGAAATATTCTCATGTTAAAGCTAACACAGAAAACACTGTTTGTCAATACATACCTCCTACAGAAACAGAAGCCAAGTTAGTTCATAGACGACAATAACAATCTAATCAAATTAGCTCACACAGGAGCAGGTGTGGATGCCACTTAGTAGGGCTGCCTCCAACCAGCAGACAGACATCTGGTAAGGAGATGTGTAGAAAGTACAACAACAAAACAAACTTGCAATCAGTCTCAAACCTTGGACAGTCATTGCCTTGGTTACAAACTGAAACTGTACACAAGTATGACATCACACTGTCCGAGGCAGCCGTACAGTGTAGCATCGATGAAACATCTGACCACTTTCTATTGATTTGGCTAGCGGTTTTGGTTGAACTAGGTACGTACCACTGCAAACGCTGCTGTATCTTTTAGGCTGGTCGCCAATCTACCATTTCATCAGCATCTGTCTTAGTCTGCATTTCATTAATCACTGCTACGACGAGATATAGAAACCAGTGAGACAGCCGTGTTTGGTGGATGTGTTGTAGAGGCTCAAAGTTGTGCAAAATGATCCAGTGCTACATTTTGTACGAAATCACATACTGAGCAGAAATGCATCTGGCAATAAAAACTCAAATGAAGGACGTTTCGACCTGAGGGTCTTCATCAAATGCTACAGAATGAGATGCACAAAACTACCTCCATTCTGTACCAGTTGACAAAAGAGAAAGTACCTTAAACACTTTCATCGACAAGGACCCTCAGGTCAAAACTTCCTTCACTTGCGCTGCACTCAACTCCTCAGTGTGCGTGTAGAAGCCCACTAACGGAATCGAAGGCCTGTCCTGCTAACGGCATTTTGCAACACAGCTGTCTGTGTGTACATGACAAAATATTCTTTGTTTATCATCTATACAAACAAATTCGCAACAAACCATCACACAGAGGTAATGAATCCAATTAATTCTGGCCACAGGCTTACTCCTATCTCAACCTTGCCCCAGGAAGGTGTGGCCTAAAGTGCACACACCCCCACACACAAACATGACCTCTGTATAATGCAGGTCAATTAGAACATGTGCCCCCACGCCTGGTGCTATGTACCTATTATACAGACCTTTTTGAATCGCTTGTCCACACCGTGCATCCGTATCCGGGGAAACGCTCGCACGATATTATATGAATTCAAACACATACTTACAGTATAATTGCAAAATCTAGTGTTGACATAGATTGCGAGCTAGAGATTTTATAAAGCAATATACTGCTTATGTTTATGTATATAATACAATGATTTCGTCTGGTACCCGATGCCCGGTGTGGACAACCAACCCGAACACGTCTGTATAAAGCATAGAAGGATGGTTGGTATGCCAAATATCAGGTTGAGGACCGAGGCCCATATTTGGTCTACCATCCGCCCTTCTGTGCTTTATATACGATATATCATTTGATTGTGACGTCACAGCTTACCAATACAGAGGCTAAATCAATGATCTTGTCAATTGGCTGTGACAGCCATTTGCATGCCCCAAATCTGTTTACGATGACAATTGATGATAATTAACTACACATGCGCAGTCCATTTTGATCGCACCCTTTGGATGGCATTCTGAGAAAGCTACAGTAAGCGCTGGAAGAATAAAGCGTATTGTGATGGAGAATCTTCAACCTGAAACGAAAGAAAATAGGCCACTACGCTTTAAAGAAGCTGAGAGTGCTACCGTAAGAAGTGTCGCCGTGATTTCCTCCTTGAAGTATGGATGCAGCTGCCTCTTAGCAATTCAGATCTCTTACACCACCACAGATACTTTGCCAGAGCTTCACGGATCACTTCTTCTAGGTACTGTTTCCATGTTTTCTGTTTTTCTTTCCGCCATTTTCTTCCGTGTTAGTTTCACATCTAGCACATCACTGAGAAGCTTCTACTGCCATAGATTGTACATGTTCGAATGTACATACAGTGAAACCTCTCTAAGACAGCCACCTTCAGGCTAGCTCTAACTGACCTTTATAGAAAGGTGGCTGCCCTACAGAGGTACGTAGATTGCAATGTTTTAGTGCTATTTGGGTCCAGGGAGGCTGGCTGCTTTAGAGAGAGGTGGCTGCCTAACTCAGTAACCGTCGTACGTAGGCAGGTTCCACTGTAGCAACATTTTCAGGTCAGTTCTCCAGATGGGACGTTGTCAATACACCAAGCCACACACTATAATACCACCACCATGCAGAGAAAGTTGAAATATATGCTACTTCCTTCACGTTTTCATGTTCTCACCATCTCCCACACCCAACCATCCACTAGCCACTCCTCACATGGAGCTAATGGTACAGTGCCTTGTTCACAACCTCAAGGAAGGTTCTTAAAGGGAGCAGGAAAGCTTTATCAGAAGGGTGTCATCTTCCTGTGCACAGTGAAGTAGCTGAATGCAGGGAGAGCCTCATGACATGTACGCAAGTGCTACTGCCCACACCACATGACTAGTAGTGCAGTATCTTTCAAGGAGGGTACAGTGTCATGTGCTTATAGTCCCAAGGAGGGTTCTTAAGGGGGCAAGAAGGGTTCTGTACCCTTCAAACACAGCATAGAGGAAACACTATCCATGTTCTGCCAATGTAGGTACAGGACAGCTAAAACTTGACCTTTCAAACATGGTGCGACTTAGGAGTGTTCCCACCAATCCACTCTATATCCCATTGGCCAAATTGACCTTTTAGGCAGCTATACAACACTGAAGATGTGTACTGTACCATATACCCTGCTAAAGTATACGTATGTATACTGTACATTATTCAACCCCTCCCCTTAGGTCTATCCCTACCAGTGGCCACAGATGGCCTGACCTGACCTTGTGCATGCACAAATCACATGTCCTGCAATACTGACATTAATACGGAATACATGGGCAAGTATATATACATCTGTGGAGTACTGAAACACACTACTGTATTGATTTATTTTAAAATTTGCAGTTTACACAGGGAAGTTAGACATTAATGTAAACTTTCTCAGCAGATTGCTATGTGTACATATATACCAATGAATACACTTATCACACCATTGCTAAGCTAATGAATATAGTTATTCCAAGCCCTTCACTGCTCCCACACACAGAAAACAAACAGGGACCAGACAACTGCACAATGAAACCACAGAGGTGGGGGAAGGTCGTCATACGTATATACTGCATCTACTCACGCCATTTGAAATGCGTAAGCGTATGCTGCACATGACGTCATAAAAATGTCTGTCTCGCTCGAAGTTACATCGCCCGGTCCCAAAAATCATGTTGAGAAGGGTTAAATGTGTAAGGAGAGCAAGTGAAATGAAGAAATGACAGAAATTCACTTGTTCTGTGCTAATAGCTAAGGAAAAAGTGCTGAAAAAGGCAGAAGTGAAGCTTCAAATTGGAAAAAAAAAAACCAGCTTCTGTCAAAAAACTTTTGGCCAGCCATGGCCGGAGTGGCTGGAGTGGTTCCCCCGGCCCTGAACCAGTCTACTCCATGTCAACACTGACCTTTGTCCAAGAGTCCCTCAACTTCCCCATATACAGTGTATTCTAGCACGCATGAAACACCTCTGTTACAAGACCATCTATATACGAAGAAGAGTCCTTCAACCTTTCCATGGAGTGTGTTCTACAATGAATGAAACACTTCTGCTACAAGACCACCTCTCTACAGAGACCAGTCCCTCAACCTTTCCACAGTACATTCCACTACACATAAAACATCTCTGTTATGAGACCACCTCCCTACAGAGACCAGTCTCTCCTCCTCCCCATAGTATATTCCACTACACATAAAACATCTCTGTTATGAGACCACCTCTCTACAGAGACCAGTCCCTCAACCTTCCCATAGTGTATTTCACTACACATGAAGCATCTCTGTTACAAGACCACCTCTCTACAGAGACCAGTCTCTCAACCTCCCCATAGTGTATTCCAACACACAAGAAGCACCTCTGTTGCAAGACCACCTCTCTACAGAGACCAGTCCCTCAACCTCCCCACAGTGTATTCCACTACACAAGAAGCACCTCTGTTGCAAGACCACCTCTCTACAGAGACCAGTCCCTCAACCTCCCCACAGTGTATTCCACCACACATGAAGCACCTCTGCTACAAGACCACTTCCCCATAGAGATCAGTCCCCCCATCCTTCCATGACTTGTGTCCTACAACACGTGAAACACCTCTGTTACATCTCATTATACAAAGATCAACTTTCACGTACTACGTTCACATCCAATAGTGTTACAACAGACAAGCTCACCTCACTGTGTGACCAGGCGAGCCAACAATCTGATCACCTGCAACAGACTGCAGTGTGTGCGCACGCGTGTGTGTGCGTGTGTGTGCGTGCGTGTGTGTGTGTGTGTGTGTGTGTGTGTGTGTGTGTGTGTGTGTGTGTGTGTGTGTGTTGGGTTGCCCAAAGAGAAACAGCACATGCCCACGTTTAGAGCAAAGAATTACGTACAGTACGTGTAGGTACAGCAGATAATGAAGTAAATCAAATCTGAGATTAAGCATTTTTGCTGTGTTCCTTATACCGTGTTCGCATGACAGGAACTGTTTTGAAGCCAACCACTCCCAATCGTTTCGTACTGCACTGGGAACCATCCAGACCATCATTCCTACGCACGAACAGTAACCAAGCCGACCCGTTTCAGCCACATATGTAGGTGAAATGGCTGTCGTGAGGGCTTCTCAGCTGGCTCAGGCATCAGAAAGGGTTGGTTCTCCAATACCTGCTTCATAACAGGGTTGAAAACCTTGCCGACGTTTTGACCAGATGCTCTGGTCTTCTTCAGGGCGAAGAAGAAGACCAGAGCATCTGGTCGAAACGTCGGCAAGGTTTTCAACCCTGTTGTGAAGCTGGTATTGGAGAACCAACCCTTTCTGAAATGGCTGTCTCATGGAGAAATGAGGTTACTGCATTCTTCTGAGGCACATGGACATGTATGCATGCCTTCTCAACTTTCTGGGTAATTAGACTGGTTTGAACCATATCAGCACGGCAAGGTGAGGTAGTCAAGCATGGTTTGTCTGTCACAGTTCAGTAAGGCTCAGTTATTGTTCCCATGACGACTAGAAACCGAACCAAACCAAACCATGCCGGCGCAGTTTTTAATATCTGTGTGAACGCACTACGTATTATACACTAGTCAAAACAGCTCAAGTTTCATCAATTTTCTCAAGGTATGCATCGGCTGAGCCACCTTGCTGTAATCTTGCCCCTCTTTGAAAATTGGGCAAGCCATATGTTTACATAGTATTGCTTCCTCCCCCCCATTAATTCTTGGAACTTCAGCTATGCCCCTCCCCCCTCCCCTGAAGAATCTCCTACAGTAGATACAGGTCCGTTCTACCAACCAATGCTTGATGGTGAAGTCGCGGCCATGTGTGCGTACATGTGTCTGCTCACCCAACAGAAAGACACAATCCTTCGGGTTGTTGCTTGCCCTGTATGCCCCGTATCCAAGAAGTGAGGCAAACAGCGTCCCCATCATGAGGGACATTGAGCTGCCTGGGAAGGGAGAGCAATAAGCACCATTATTCAGTGAGAGAGCAAGGTGCTGTGCAAGATTAAACTTGATTTGGCTAGTCTTTACTCTTAATTGATCCAAATCTAGTTAGTGGGCTCATTTGGGTGCAGTGGATTACCTGGTCTCAGTCGTTATTGCTGCACTGGGACTTGCAGTGGCTACAATGCACAATACACCATTACGCATTAGTCTTGCGTAGCCAGACTGCCATTTTTGGTCACGCACAGACTCTGCCCTCCCAAAAGATGGCCGGGGGAATAATTTCCTCTTTTTTGTTATGGCGGCCACTGGAAGTTTGGATCGCTGGTAATTGATAACCCCATATTTGGATGCAAGGTTAACCAATCACTATGCACTTTGCGACTTACTACAGTAGATCGAAGCACACGGTCGAAGATGCAATCTGTCACCGCATTGCACCGGCGACAGCTGTAACTGCAGTCGGAAGCTGAGGGAATGCAACTAGAAGTCAATTGGAAGGGTTGGTTCTCCAATACCAGCTTCACAACAGGGTTGAAAACCTTGCCGACGTTTCGACCAGATGCTCTGGTCTTCTTCAGGGCGAAGATCATCATAATCATCTTCGCCCTGAAGAAGACCAGAGCATCTGGTCGAAACGTTGGCAAGGTTTTCAACCCTGTTGTGAAGTTGGTATTGGAGAACCAACCCTTTCTGATGCCTGAACCAGCTGAGAAGCCCTCACTAGAAGTTGATTTCCGTGTGCGCATGCAACAAAATAGGGTAAGGAGTATCATATGTCTAGTCACAGGAGAGTTGGACAACTGAAGACATCATTCACAATGCAGACAGGCCTAGTGAATGTGGATAAGAAGACGATTCTGTCTGCGTACTGCTTTCTGTGAACGACAGCTACCTCAAAGTTGTACTAGACTCGAACTGAAAGATGTGGCGATTGGTTAACCTCACGCTCAAAATATGGGGTCATCAATTACCAACGATTCAAAATTCCGGTGGACTGCCATAAAAAAGAGGCCGTTATTTCCCCAGACCGTCTTTTGGGAGGGCGGAGTCTGCACGTGACCAAAATGGCAGTCTGGCTACGTGAGACCCAATTGTGCATGGTTTAAAGAATGTAACTTGACTATGTGGTGCCTACACAGAGGAGTCTATGGTGTTGGATACAATACTATGGCAGACAACGTGCTGTGTGGAACAGCAATGAGGGGGCGTGGCTTCACATGCGCAGGAAACTGCCATACTGATGTCAAAACACGGCACTGTTAACACAGCAATTGTAAAAGGCTGTGCATTGAAGGTTCGTGCATGCAGAAACACAAACTGAAGAAAAGGCGTCTTTTAATAGCCGTAGCAAATACATTTGCAGGATATTAGGTACTCCTTCATGAGTCCAATCAACTCTATTCCCTTTATACAGCAGTGCCAACATTGTGCACAAAGCGTGCCACATCGACTGACTGGCCTCACTAGACTGACCAAAGCTTGCTGGGGTAGATGAAGCTAAAGTAGCACAATGTAAAAGCGGGTTGGAGCAAGAGTTAAGACTAATCAGAAAGCCCGAGTAATACTACCCAATACCTTCACAGCTTCTCGTCACCTAGCAGCTTCGCGCGTGGCAAGCAATTAAAACCGCCAAAGCGAGCTCTTTCTTACTCTACACTACTCATCCAACAGCACTCACCAGCCTTCACATATCCAATCACTCCTCCTGTGAGCACAACCGCAGCGTAGCCGTAAGAAATGAAGTCGGTAGCCATCTTTCCATTCAAACTATTGATCTCGCTGTTGATTGTTTCATGATAATGGCGGTCTTTGTTAGGCCACGTGGCGAACGGCGCCGCACAACGGTGACGTAATAAACCATCATCAGGTGAACTTTGAACTCTGTCTAAGAGCCCGAGCGTTATAAACAATTAGTCTCGCGCGCCAGCCCCTATTTCCCTTCTTGCGCAATCGTGGAGAAATAGGAATATTCTACGCGCGATTGCGCAATAATAGGGGCTCGCGCGCGAGACTAACAAACAGTGCTATTACATAGCTCGCGAGCTCGCTAGCGCGCTTCTCCCAATCGAAGCTCTAACTAGCTACGCAAGTTCTCCATGTGTTCCGCAGTCTGTGAGCACACAGAGCAAGAGCTGATATAGAGGACCATCCAGTTTCAAATAATAAAAATCACCTAACTTAAGCAATGATCTATATTGCAGAGCTCCAGTCACTGGCCATATGCATGTATCCATGCATGTGACCATCCACATGGCTGGTATAATATCAACTAGAGAATGACAACTTTTCCTCAAAAATGAGGAAGGATTTAGGAATGATTACCCAAAAAAACAAGCAATAGTAGCTCAACATGTCAACACACCTCACTTTTGTAGATTTCACTCGATCAGCATACCTAAATCTGGCCGGTCAGCTATAGCTACGTAGACCCAAGGGATACATATACAGCTAGCTAGCTGTGTATGCAGGCCTAGGCTTGGCATGCAAGTTTCAAACTTTGCCAGATCAATCAAGCCAGTATGCATAGTTGGAGAACTAACCCCCTTTAATTCTATTGTATACATATGTCTCTGTGTTATGCATATGAGTCTGATGTGCATGTGTGCGTGTCTGTAGTTTAGGCTGCATGCCTTGCACAATGACATGGTCAAAATGCATGACATATACATTTGTACATTGATTGCACAAACATTCATGCAGCAAATTTCATCAAAATAGCCATGTGTGTGCACTAGTATGACCAGTAGTGTTAGCATACTGTTCACAAAGTATTAATTGTGCTGCTGTAAACTAGTTGCTGTTATGGCTCTGGAAAACTGAAGGCATGGTCCCAGTACACACTCCCAAAATGATGATCACAATGACAAGTGTAATGACTATATGATGACAATGGTGATTACTATCATTCTTCAGTTGTCTGTTGTTTTTCTGTGGAAATGAGAGAAAAGGAAGGCAGGAATGTCTACACATATGCATGAACATGCACACACACACACACATGCACACGCACGCGCACACACACACACACACACACACACACACACACACACACACACACACACACACACACACACACACATACACACACAAGGGATCCTTCTCTGGGGGATAGACAGGAACTTTAAAGGAGTTTTCAGATTAGAATTACAACTTACATACTTGAGAGCATGACATCATATTACATCACAAAAATGGCTACCCAACACAAGATTAGCACTTTGGTGGCTGAAAATCATGGGGAAATGATGTAAAGGCAAATAAACTGTCTTCTATAGTGTAACAGCAACAGAGAAGGCCACTAGCAGCCCTGACCCGTTCTTTATTGCTATCACTAATAACAGGTGTTACTTTTAGCGAATATATCAAGTAGTGCCAAAATCACTAAAAATGTACCCATGCACAATTTATTTGTACAGGTGAATAATTTTATGCATAAACAATTGAAAATTGCTAAATTAGTACCTGCCAGATCCTGAACTTTTCAAACCCTTAATTTTTAGTTGCCATTAATATTTGCAGCCTTATGGCATTTGAAAAGGGGTTTCTCGTTGCCCCTGGCAACCCCCTCCCCACGCCTCTACACGCATCACATTACATGTGTTGCGATGCATCATCTTACCTGGACAAGCTGTCATCCTGAATTTTGTGGTGGCATCAATAATAATTTTACCTTCCTCTTTAATCATGAGCAGATCTACATAAAGTACATGAATCAATACCATGCTGTGATACCAGTGCTATAAGCACATAAGTACATCTATAGTATGTGAACCAACACCAGTGATACCAATACTATAAACTATACAAGTACAGCTATAGTATGTGAACTAACACCAGTGATTGTGAAGTTGATGGGGTCTCACTACAGAATAGGGCTGGGGCAAATGTTTGAAGTTCCAGATGAAAAAGCTTTGAACACTTCAAGGTTTTATTCCATATAAGGAAACATACACGGTTCACGATTATGACTTCGTTAAGATTGCAACCTTGTGCAAAGGGGTTACCATAAATCTTCTAAAAATTGAATCTAATTTTCGCAAACTTTCCACAGTCTTGCCTTGAAACGTTCAAAATTTCATATCCTTGGGCAATTCTAAAGTTCGTGTAGACCTCTAATTTTCGGCAATGGTTACTGGGGTACTGCATGATAGACCTTGAGAAATGGTGCCTAAATAGAGTTCATTGAACACATACCCTGTGTGCTTTAAAAACATAGGACCAGACCATTAAAATAACCGCCAGAAGTGGGCTGCATGGTTGATGGACCACGCGGTCTGTAAAAATGTAGGACCAGATCATTGAAATAAGTGAATAACGCATGGTGCGGTGATTAGCTGGAGGAAAGCGCCAATTGTGGCAATTTTACTCACTGAGCTTTCCAGAAATGGCGCTCTCAGCCATTCCACAAGAGGCTCTAATTTTTGCAAGACATGAACGAATACGAACATCTTTCCTGTAGAAGAAGAGGCTCATTGCTATATACATTTTTCAATGTAGGCGAATAGATTGTGGGCAATACGTAGTAGATTAATCGACAACTGAATGCAGGACGTTTCGGCCCAAAGGCCTTAGTCAGCTGCATACAAAACAGTTTTGCACGCAGCTGACGAAGGCCTTCGGGCTGAAACGTCCTGCATTCAGTTGTTGAATAATCTGCTACGTATTGCCCACTAACTATTTGCTTACAACATATTTCCTCCTAAACTTTGAAGATTTAGAATTGAAAAGTATACAATGTTCATGTAAGCCAGAGCAATTCACTTGATTTTGTATTACTAACAATCATTGACAAACACTTCAGCAGAAACAGTAGAAGTAAGTACTGAATGGTAAATAAGTTTCTAATCTTTAGGGAACTCAGAATACACTTGCAAAGCTTCATCCATGCCTGACTCAGAGTCACTGCACTTCGCGCTTGAAATGAAGGAGTTGGGCTCACCTGTGCTATCCCACTGTACATCTGGGTCCATCTGTATTGCCATCTCCTTAGCCAGGTCGTTCAACTCCTCTTTCATTTTGGAGTCACTAGCGATTAACTCTTTCAACTTGTCGGTAGCTCTTCGCCGCAACTCCTCCGAGGCCTCATTGATGGCCTCTTCTACACTATTATTAGCTTTAGATAATCTTGCAGCCATTGTCAGAAGGGTAGCTATACTGGTTCGTGCACTCAGTTCAGCAGTATAGAATATAAAACAGAAATCGTGCAACCCTTGTATGTCCTCCTCTCAATGCTGAATTAGCTGCTTTGTTGCCAAAAGTAAGCATAGCTAATTAGGTTTGCACCATGGGATAGGTCAGATTATGTGATTCCAGTCATGCTTGCAAATTACTAAGAGTTAAATGAATAAGTGAATACTGTAAACCTTCTAAAAGCTATTTTTTTTTTTGCAAATTTTCCACATGTCTTGCCTTGAAACGTTCTAAAATATCAAATCCTTGGGCGACTCTAAAGTTCGTGTAGATCTCTAATTTCCGGCAACAGTTACCGGGGTACTGCATGATAGACCTTGATAAATGGTGCTTAACAACAGTGATCACACCTAACAAAGCAGTGTTGTCTTTGGAGATGTTTAATGCGTTCAGATCAACTAGCTACTGGCTAGCTGCTACTGTAGCGCAGGTGACAGCTACAGTTTATCGTTCCTGAAAGTACTTTTTCTCGGCAACCTATACAAGATCCTCTGCAATATTGTGGCTCCAAACCTTCTTGTAGACATGATTCCTGTGAATAACACATGATGCTGTGATGAGGGGAAAGCGCCAGTTGTGGCCATTTTTACTCACAAAGCTTTCCAGAAAATGGCGGCCTAGAGCACCTCCAGATCCAATTTTGCAAGAGGCTCTAATTTTTGCAAGACTTGTACAAACCACACAAAACCCATTTTGTTCGTGAATCAGTCAGTTAATATCAATGGAACGAAACACTTCCTAACTTTCATGAATTACGCAGAGATGATAGAAAAATGCTATGTCAGGTCAAATGCTCCTGTTGTGCTCTACATCCATCTTTCACCTTTTTTCCGGTAATACTAATGCAAAATCTTGCAACCATTTTAATTCTTCCCCTAATGCTAAGCTAGCTGCTTCATTGTCTAGCTAGCTAACAGCCCTATGCCCTAATAAGCCAGACTAGCTGCTTCGTTGTCTAGCTAGCTAACCGCCCTATGCCCGAATAAGCCAGACTAGCTGCTTCATTGTCTAGCTAGCTAACAGCCCTATACCCTAATAAGCCAGACTAGCTGCTTCATTGTCTAGCTAGCTAACAGCCCTATACCCTAATAAGCCAGACTAGCTGCTTCGTTGTCTAGCTAGCTAACAGCCCTATGCCCTAATAAGCTAGACTAGCTGCTTCGTTGTCTAGCTAGCTAACCGCCCTATGCCCGAATAAGCCAGACTAGCTGCTTCATTGTCTAGCTAGCTAACAGCCCTATACCCTAATAAGCCAGACTAGCTGCTTCATTGTCTAGCTAGCTAACAGCCCTATACCCTAATAAGCCAGACTAGCTGCTTCGTTGTCTAGCTAGCTAACAGCCCTATGCCCTAATAAGCTAGACTAGCTGCTTCGTTGTCATGATATGTGCAAAGTCTAGTGCCAAGTATATAAGCCTAGCTAATTAGGTTTGCACCCTGGGATAGGTCGGCCGTGTCTGTGCCCAGCCTGATTACGTCATTTGAGCCATGCGTGCACATTACACAAGTTAGACTCTGTATACAAGGCACCTCAGCATGTAACTTAAAGAAATCTTCCAGTTTATGTGTACATCAACTCTCTCTCTCTCTATCCTTCATCTACTTTAGATAGCGCTCCACAATCATTGCAGTACCCTGTCCTTCGGCAGCGCAAGCAGCTACAAGTGCACAGCGGTCATCTTCTTTAATCAACCGATTGGCAGCCATAGTTACCGGATGGCAACCAGTAGGTGTATCATTCATAATGCATGGACGATACTCACTGGTGCGTCATGATCGTGTGCAATTGTGCGCCACTATTGACAGAGGAAGTGCTTGGCAGGAGCCATCTGGCCAGCCTCTATTGTGTCGACCCCAGTGCCTGCCATGCCCCTGCAAGATCACTTCACACCCTATTGTTATACTTGTCATGAATATCATTGCATACAAAATTGTAGCGGGTAGGCACAGCAAAAATTTACCAGCTGAACGTACATAGACATTGCTGCAGCCCATTTCACCCATAGACCTCACTAAGTGGGTCTCGTTCAGGCTCGCCCCAATAAAATTCTTTCGAGCTAGAGAGAAAGTACAGAAGAAGACAACCAAACCAAAAGGAAAGGAAACAACAGCAGAGACAAATTCACCAAACACTAGTGGTGTTATGAAGTTCATGACTACAGTGAAACCTGTCTAAGACAGCCACCTGTGGGCCAGCTGTGACTGGCCTTTATAGAGAGGTGGCTGCTCTACAGAGGTAGACTGCAATGTTTTAGTGCTATTTGGGGCCAGGGAGGCTGGCTGTTTAGAGAAGTGGCTGCCTAACTCAGTGACTATCTTAGACAGGTTCCACTGTAACAATATTTTGGGGTCAGTTCTCTAGATGGGATGCTCTCAATACACGTTTTCTTGTTCTTACCCTCTTCCACACTCAACCATTCACTAGCCACTCCTCACATGGAGCTAATGGTACAGTGCCTTGTTCACAACCTCAAGGAGGGTTCTTAAAGGGAGCAAGAAAGCTTTATCAGAAGGGTGTCATCTTCCTGTGCACAGTGCAGTAGCTGAATACAGGAAGAGCCTCATAACACAGCGTGTAATGTGACACAGTGTGTAGTGCATACAAATGCTACTGCCCACACCACATGACTAATGGTACCTTTCAAGGAGGGTACAGTGCCATGTGCTTATAGCCCCAAGGAGGGTTCTTAAGGGGACAAGAAGGGTTCTGTGCCCTTCAAACACAGCATAGAGGAAACACTATCCATGTGCCACCAATATACAGGACAGCTAAGACTTGACCTTTCAAACATGTAATGACATGGAGTGTTTCCATATCCCCTTGGCCGAATTGACCTTTTAGGCGGCTGTACAGCACTGAAGGCATACCATACACCCGGCTAAAGGGCTACACATATTCATCCCCTCCCCCTCGGTCCAAGCTGGCGTGACCTGACCTTCTGCATGACCACATCATGTGTCCTGCAATACTGACATTAATATAGAATACATAGGCTAAGTATATATACATCTTGGAGTATCAAAACAAACCTTTTATTAATTTAGATTTGCAGTTTACACAGGGAAGTTAGGCATTTGTGTAAACTTTCTCAGGAGGTTGCTATATAAGTATAGGTACCAATGAATACACTTATTGTACATCCCTGGGCCAATGAATATAGTTATTGCAAGCCTTCACTGCTGACACAGACAGGAAACGAACAGTAACCAAACAAGTGATGAAACAAGTCTACTCCATGTCAACATTCATAAGTCACTAAGCTTCCCCCCATAGCACATCCTACTACACACGAAACACCTCAGTTACAAGACCATTTGTACATATCAAGAACAGTCCCTCAACCTTCCATGGAGTGCGTTCCACAATGAATGAAACACTTCTGCTGTAAAAACCACCTCCCTATAGAGACCAGTCCCTCAACCTCCGCATTGTGTATTCTACCACATATGAAGCACCCAATAGTGTTACAATAGACAAGCTCACCTCACTGTGTGACCAGGTGAGCCAACAATCTGATCACCTGCAACAGACTGCAGTGTGTGTGTGTGTGTGTGTGTGTGTGTGTGTGTGTGTGTGTGTGTGTGTGTATGTGTGTGTGTGTGTGGAGAGAGAGGTGACTGAATAATCATAGAACAACACACTGATAAAGATAAGCACCAATATGCATTTCAGAGATTCTCAGAAGTGAGGTTCATTGAATTATATTCATACACGAATATAGACACACAGATACACATGCACATACATATACACACACAGACACACACTCACACACACACACACACACACACACACACACACACACACACACACACACACACACACACACACACACACACACACACACACACACACACATGCACACACACACAAGCACACACACACACGTGCCTGATTCCAGCAACCAAACCCGCAGGCATGAATTTGCCTGAGTTGACAAATCTGTTACCCATCACTCCAAGGAGAGCTAGAGAGGTCACTGAGGGAGGAAGAGACAACAACATAGGGGTAAGATTAAAGGAAGTAAGGTGGGAGCAGGATGGAAAACGTCAGCCTTAAGCATCACACATTCCTGCAGCTACCCCACAGTAGTCTCGCACCCAGACCCCACCCATCCGCTGGCCATTTAATTTCTCGCCTCCCAATTACGTCATAATATGAAAATTGAGGCGAGAAAGCGGTCTGGGTACGAGACTAACCCCACAGTGTTTCTGCCCATGCTGCAGGATAACAGCAGGAGTATCTGGTGCAAGGCATTTCAGACACTTTAAGAATATGAGCAAGGAAAGAAGCAGAAAGTTCATAGACAGTTAAAGCAGAGTATGAATGCTGATATCTTACAAGAGTGGGGGGAGACAACAGTTACTGTGAGAGAACAGCTAAGACTGAGTGACTACAGTGGTTTGGACAACTGATTAGAATGCCAATCCATCATCCACAACGTCAAATCTTCAAGAGGAGGCTGCGGGGGATGTGTAGACCCCTGGAGGAACACCTCTGTGATGGGTCAATGTAGTCAACCAAGACCTGGCAAGCCTGCTTAATTGGCAAACAGTAGTGAAGGACCGCACAAAGCACATCATCCTAAATTCTGCCCAACGTCCTCATGGACAAGAGGACTGAGGAAGAGTCGTTTCATCCATGCATGCGTGTGTGTACATGTGTCTGCTCACCCAACAGAAGACACAATCCTTTGGGTTATTGCTCGCTCGGTATGCCCCGTATCCAAGAAGTGAGGGACATCGAGCTGTCTGGGAAGGACCGGATAACAATGTACTCCATTCTCAGTAGGATCAAGGTGCCATTGATGTGGCTAGGTTTCACTCTTAATTGATCCAAATCAAGTTAGCGGGGTCATTTGGGTGCAGTGAGTGGAACTCCTGATTTCAGTCGTTTACGGCTGCCCAGACTTGCTGAATCTATGCTGCAGACCATTACATGTGGTTTAAGGTATTGTAATTTGACTGTCACAATGTGCCTTGCCATAGACAGTGGAGTCTATGGTGCTGCATATAATACTATATAGCAGACAAGGTGCTCCGATAGGAATAGTAATGAGGGGGCGTGGCTTCACAGTGCGGGAAGGACTGCCATGTTGATGACAAAAAATGGCCGCAGCACAGGAATTGTTAAGCTGTACGTTAAAGGTCCGTGCATGCAAAAACACAAACTGAAGATGACGTGCCTTCTTTAAGAGCCGTAGCAAATACATTTGCAAGCTATCAGGCACTACTCCTGGGTCCACGAGTCCAATCTACTCTACGTTCTCTACACAGCAGTGCAAAACATTGTGAGCGACCTAGTCACATCGACTGACTGGCCTCACTAGACTGACCAAAGCTCGTTGGGGTAAATGAAGCTAAAGTAGCACAATGCGAAAGCAGGTTGGAACAAGAGTTAAGACTAATCAGAAACCCCGAGTAATACTAACTTACCCAATACCTTCACAGCTTCTCGTCACCTAGCAGCTTCGCGCGTGGCAAGCAATTAAAACCGCCAAAGGGAGATCCAACAACACTCACCAACTTTCACATATCCAATCACTCCTCCTGTGAGCACAACCGCAGCGTAGCCGTAAGAAATGAAGTCGGCCCACTCAAACTATTAATCACTATTGGTTGTTTTCACGATAATGGCCGCGAACCGCGCCGCGCAACGGCAATAAACCATCATCAGGTGAACTTTGAACTCTACCTAAGCGCTTAGGGCGCGTGTACAAACAATGATATCAGCCAGCATGGTAGTGCTGTCTGTGTAGGGACGGCGGTGGTATATACTACCTGCGTAAGTGTTGCTTTCTCTGTCTTTGAGCACACACTTTGCCCAGGCAATGTGTAGCTGCAGCCATGCATGCGTATACCAGGGCCGTAGCACCAAGATAAAAACCGGTCAGGCCATAGATGATGTGACGCAAACTAGGGGGGCTGGGGGCATGCCCCCGGGAAAATTTTTGAAATCTAGATGTTCTGTGAGTACTTTTGGAGCAATTCTAGGCCCATCAACACTTCAGTGAGTATGATAAAATGTAACATAGACCAACAGGCACTTACAGCAGGAAAGGCGATCAAGTGCCATGAAACAGGTAATACAATGCATTGAAATATGAAGATTGCGCATTAAAAATCAAAATCCAGTGTTTTTTTGGCTGTCTTTCCGATGCTAGGCAGCACAAATCTCTCCTACCCTTGAATAGAAGACACCATCAATGCAAAGGGTGTGTAAAAATGTTTCCTCCAAGAACAGGAGGAGGGCTGGTCCATGCAAGGAAGGGGGCCAGCCGGTCCATGCAACAAGGAGGGCTGGTCGATGCAAAACCCAGGTCATTAACATGCGCTGACTTTGAATACGTTTTCACCATCCCTACATCTGCCAACATTTTGCCGCTCTTGCGGTCTTGCTACCATCCCCTGTTTGTCCGCCTGCGTATGTGAGTGTGCAATAACAAGGGTTGCCACAGGAGACTATCCTATTGCATGCATATGCCCATTCAAGCTACGTACATGTTCCCATGTACAAATATATACCACCATGCTGCATGCATACATACATGTACAGCGGATTTATGCAACCTTGCAACAGTTCCCATACCTGGGTACTCGTTACCTAGAATACGAACAGGGTGATATTATAATAGGTGAGTACAGTACCAGTCCGTATCCTAGGTAACAACTGCCCATGGTGTGGGAACTGTTGCAAGGTTGCATAAATCTGCTGTACATGACTGAAGGGCTACCGTGCTGTCTGATTTTGCATGGTGATCGATTAACACACCATTTTACGCATCAGAAAACGTCAAAAAACGTCACGCGACATCCGTAAAATGGCTGTCGTCGTTAAGGTTGGTTAGAGAACTAAGTATCTGGCTATTCCTTGTTCAAACTAAGTCCTGCAACACTGTAACAAGACCACTCTGCTTTTAGAACATTGTTTAACCTTAGGCCACTACCACCCTCCCAATTTGAAAGTGTGTTTAGAATGCATATCTTCAATAATTAGAATTTTTGTTACAGCAGCGAAAACCAGTCCGGCCATGGCCGGACCGGCCGGACTGGGTGCTACGGCCCTGTATACGCATGCATGTGCTCGTTTTTATTGTAAATGCATGCCTAAAATCAATTATGCCATTATGAACTATAGCAATAAGGAGACTGCATTATGTTGAATGGTGTGTCTTTAGTGGAGCTGTAGTTAATTAATCTAACGAACAGCCCAATGGGATATAGGTAGCAAGAATGCGAAAATAATTATAAAACCTAATTATTATAATTTTGAGACTTAATTGGACCCCATGCCTGCAATTGCATGCAGCTCAGGACTCCCATGCAGGTATAAGTACGTAAAATAACCTAATAATTTATAAGCAATGATCTATATTGCAGTTTCAGTTGCTGTGGCAATGCGCATGTATGCATGTCTGTGACCATCCACATAGCATAGTATTAATTAGTATAATTATACACATGCATGCTGTATGCCAAGCATTTAAAAAACTTTTAATTTTGCCTCCACCAGCCAGCCAAGGCCATCTCTGTGTTATGCATAATGAGTCTGGTCCATATGTATGTATATGTATCTAGGGTGGATAGAGGTCATCTAGGGCGGATCGAGAAACTCTTATGACTGGTTTCCAATGCATAAAGGTATAGCTATAAGGAAGCATAGACATTATAAGACTGGTACATGCAAATACTAGCCAGAGGTGATCTGACCAGTTTCTGGAAACCTTGGAAACACCCCTGGATCCTCCCTTGTGTATAGCACGTGCATAGGCCCAGGCACAATATAATGGTCAGCGTGCATATGCATGATCGATGTATACGTACGTTTGTACACTGCACAAACATTCATTCATTCAGCAAAAATTATCAAAATAGCCATGTGTGTGCACTACAGTATTAACAAGTAGTGTAAGTATACTGTTCACAAGTATCAGTTGTCCTGTGAATTAGTTGCTCTGTCCTTTGCAGGCTGTGGTCCCCAGACACACTCCCAAAATGATGGCAATCACAATGGCAAGTATAATGACTATGATGACAATGGCAATCACTATCTTCAGTTTCCTGTTCTTTTTCTGTGGAAATGGGAGACAAGGAGGACAGCAACATCTACACATACGTATGCATGCATGCACACACACACACACACACACATGCAGCAGGGATCCTTCTCTGGTGGGTAACTGGGAACTTCAAAGGGATTTCCAGTTTAGGATTACAACTTACATACTTGAGTGTTGAGTTTAATGGAAGTCACGACTCGAAGAAATGTTGGAAAGAAAGGGAAAATTGGCACCAGCCGGCAGCCAGCCAACTTACTCCCTAATGCAGGGTTTCAGCAGCCCAAGCCAACTAACCAGGCCGGAACAATTCGCCCTTTCTCTCCTTATAGGCTAGTCCCGAACAATGGAATGGTTCAACTAACCTTTGCAGGTGTGCCGCTAACTGCTGCAACTTAGAACCTGCGTACAACAAGTCAGTACAGAATGATGACAAGGCTCCAATAACCTTTCATTAGACTCAACGAGGCTACAACCGACTCGTTCATCTTATGTAAACTTATGTACTCGAGGGCTTATGACATCATATTACATCACAAAAATGGCTACCCATCACAAGGTGAGCACTTTGAAGGGGAAATAATGTAAAGGAGAACAAACTGTCTTCCATAGTGTACCAGCAACAGAGAAGGCCAGTAACAGTACTTTTTACTTAGTTTATTACTGCCATATTGTTAAGGTAGTAGGTACGGCTAAAGTGACCAAATCAGTTGGCCTTCATTTTTAGTGGTTGAGTTATCTTCATCATCAGAAGTCTTAACTGAAAGTTCCAAGTCTGTACTTTCACGCTGTCACAAGTTATGAAAGAATGAAAATTCGGCGATTTGTGGCAAACTTTAAGTGTTAAGGTAGTAGGTACGGCTAAAAGCTTTCTTTAGGGTACATTACTTTTGCCTATGCAACTCTCAAACCATAAATCCACCAATGATGATTGTTACAAATGTGATAAACAGGTAAATTTCCCATAATTTGGTGCCACTTGTTAATTGATCGGTGATTCCCTTATTGAGATAATCTAAGTGAAAGTGAAAAATTATCACCTTGATTGAAGTCAAGCAACTCCAGGGAAATTCGATCTTCTTCTACCCCCAAAGGCTGAGATGGACCAAACCTGGGATATACAATCTATAGACATGTGTGCACAAACCTATGGCAGCGATTTACTAGTTTGCATCTCGTTGTGGAGTTATTCTCTATCCCTTTTTAACTTACGAAATTTGCGATAACTCAATCACAGAAACGATTTTCCGTTATCGCTGCCATAGGAATCTGCCCAACATAATGCTCTACACGATGAAGCAAACCGTGTTTGGATCGGTTGTAACGCTTCAGACTAGATAGCTCTGCAACACCTTTAGCACGCACAGTGGTATGCCAGAGTAAGTGCCATTGCAACTTTTCGTACTCGCTACCTAACCCAACGCTAGGAACAACCTTTATAACGCAGAATACAGTAACTTTCAAGCTTTGCAAGTGGAACGATCGCCCACAAGAGGCCGAAGCCTGCTATACTTCCCTCGTTGTTGATTAGGAAGGCCAAATAGTTGTGGTTTCACACCTCATTCCACACCTGTCACCTTCCGTACCGTACGTATAAACATCCCTGCTGCCAACAGTCAGCAATTACAATTCAGACCATTAAGGTAGTAGGTACGGCTAAAGTGACCAAATCAGTTGGCCTTCATTTTTAATGGCTGAGTTTAAGGTGATAATTTTTCACTTTCACTTAGATTTTTTCAATGAGGGAATCACCGATCAATTAACAAGTGGCACCAAATTATGGGAAATTTACCTGTCTATCACATTTGTAACAATCATCATTGATGGATTTATGGTTTGAGAGTTGCATAGGCAAAAGTAATGTACCCTAAAGAAAGCTTTTAGCCATACCTACTACCTTAATAGGTACTAATTTTAGCGAATTTAGTGAGTAGTGCCAAAATTGCAAAAATTGTACCCATGATTCATTTGTACAGGTGAATAGCTGTATACACACAAGAATTGAAAATTGCTAAATTAGTACCTGCCAAATCTTGGACTTTTAAAAACCCTAAATTTACCTGCCATTAATATTTGTTACATGAGGAAGCCATACATCAAAGCAAGCTGCAGTGTGCTAATTTCGCATAACACCACTGTTTACACTTTCACACCTCATAACACACTGCGTCAAATGGGGCTCTTATTTGCTAACCCAATCACTTTCTAGCCTTAAACAAACGTTTTGTTTACTGCTTTAGCAAAATGCCTTTGATGTTCATCACCTTGTAAACTTTCTCATGAACATTGGCTCTGGAATGATGAGTGCTTGGCACTTGGAAGCATGGTCATCAACATAAATTTATGCCTAGCACAGCACTGCACGTGTACTTTTATGGCAGTGACATGTAATTGTGCATGTAATGTCTTTAGTGACAGAGAAACTCAGATTCCCTTTACTGAGTTCACTTGATGGATCAACTTGAAGGTAGGTCTCGCCACTCCCAAGTTCTCCAGTCGTTTAAATCCTAGTACACTCTCTAAAGAGAAAGTTCTCCCTTCATACGCTGCTTGTAGGATTTCTAATCATCTGCCCTAGTGCCGACTCAAGCGGCGCCGACGTTTTATTCAGTACGAGAGGCTGCTGACAGTCTTTTTCTTGCGACGCTTCTCGCCTTTCGCCTTGTGCTCCGAGAAGAGCGTGTTCTCTGGTTTCTATAGTAACTTCAGTCAGGTTCAGTCGGTAAATTCATTCGACAGCGAATGAATTCAAACGTTAATCGCTGCTGTTTGAATCGTAACAAGTCAGTTATAAAATGGCCGCTCGGGCGCTTAGCTGATTTATTGCACTCGGGCGCTTTGCGCCCTCGTGTGATAAATCAGCCAGCGCCCTCGCGGCCATGTTATAACTAGTACTTGTATATAGCCTGATTGCATTTGAAAAGGGGTTTCTCGTTACCCCTGGCAACCCCCTCCCTATGCCCCTACATGCACCACATTGCATGCGTTGTGCTGCATCATCTTACCTGGTACCAGGCCGCCTTTCTGAGGTTTGCGGTGGCAGCATTAACATTTTCACCAGCCCCATCCACTTGGTCCTCAATCAGATCTATATAATAGTACATGAAACAACACCAGTAATACCAGTACTGTAAGCTACATAAGTACATCTATAGTACGTGAAACAACACCAGTGATACCAGTACTATAAACCATACATGTACATCTATAGTATGTGAAATAACACAAGTGATACCAATACTTCACGAATGATTGTGAAGTTGATGGGGTCTCACTACAGAATAGGGCTGGGGCAAGTGTTTGAAGTTCCAGCTGAAATAGCTTTGAACACTTCAAAGTTTCATTCCATACAAGGAAACATACACGGTTCACAATTATGACATCATTAAAATGGCAACCTTGTGCAAAGGGGTTGAGTCATTCACACCATCAGAATCATATGGAAAAAGGTTACAGATGTGCTGAGAAGTGAAAGCGGTGAAGCAAGAGCAATTCACTTAATTTTGTAACCAACAGTCAAATGCATCAGCAAAAACAGTAGAAACAAGTACTGAATGGTGAAACAGCTTCTAATCTTTAGGAAACTCAGAATACACTTTCAAAGCTTCGTCCCAGCCCTGCTTAGATTCACTGCACTTCACGCTTGAAACGAAGGAGTTGTGCTTACTAATCTGATCCTGCTGTGTGTCCACCTGTATTGCCATCTCCTTAGCCATGCTGTTCAAGTCTTGGATGTCCCTAAACAATGCTGTCATTGCTTCATTCCTCTCCTGAATGTCCCTTCGATCATGCTCCAGAGATAGACTGCAAGGAACATAGCAACACGTACTCATTGGTGAAGAAGCACTGTTTCACTATTCACAGAGGGAAACATTCACAAAATTGTACAAAGTGCATGTGAAGTACAGAAACATTCCCAAAATTGCTATACGCAGTTATAACACAAAATGTCGCAGAATTGTCACTATAAGGTATGTGACAGTAAATATTATCATTCCCTCCACTTCGTCCTGTTATTATGCAAAGGTTGGACCATTCTTTGGTGCAGTTCAGGTGAACAACGCAAAGGATCCAATGCACAGGAGAGGTGATCTATCTATTTTACATGGTGGTAGTTGAATGGGGTTACATCACTCACAGCTGTCCCTGTTGGTAGTTCTATTTATAGTTGAACTAGCAGGGCACTCGCCTTCGGCGGGCTTCTGATTCGGCGAGTCGCACAACAGCGAGTTGGGCCCAGGCTGATTCGAGGAATCTGCACTGTTAGCAACGAAGGGTAGCTGCTATAACGATGGTCAAGTTTAAATTCAATCGTTGGACGACAGCGAATCAAACTGCCCAATAACCGAATGTCAATGAGTGATAATTAATAAAATGGCTGTCAACGGCGAACGAAAAACCGGAAATTGAAGGATATCTCTTCAGGAACTGCAAGACGGGCAATTTCAACTTGTGGAAGACACTTCTGGAGCCCCACTTTATAATCCCTGAGAGTTTGGTGGTGTTCTGTTCTGTAGTTTTGCGCTAAAAGCGAACAAACAAACAAACAAACAAATGAACTGAATTATATATATAGATGGGATTTACATCACTCACAGCTGTCCCTGCTGGTAGTTCTATTTATAGTTGAATGGGATTACATCACTCACAGCTGTCCCTGCTGGTAGTTCTGTTGCTCCACAGATATTCTTTGGCTGGTTTCATCATAGTCATCTGTCTCTCCAAAAGGATTTGAAGGGTTAAGAGGAACATCCCGCTGCAGACGTTGGACCTCCTAAATGGACATACAATTTGAACAGACGACAAGAACATATGATGATAACCTACTTATGCTAATATTGATCCTTCTTCAAAGACTGACAACTTTAATTATTACTTATAATCAGAGAATGAGGTGTGAATCTTCTCAATTTACATAATGTGTATCATAGTATCTCATTGGTCGAAGGTCATGTGACTAGCACCAACCCTAACCGATTGGTCCATGTGACTGTCACACGGCTTACGGAGTTCGGATTTAACTTTGCAACATTGTGGAAAATTGCTGTAACAAAGGAAACATTCACCAAAAAGGCAGAATGATATGAAGTTTCCGATGGTAAAAAGCTATTGGTCTAGCAATGGCCTGAGTGGCCCGAGTGGTTCCCCCGGCCCTGTCTTGTCAATGAATTACATTAAAACAAGACAACAGGAATGGAAAAATACTCATATGCATACAAGTTTGCTAGGCCGTGTTTATGTAAATTATTGTAAATCAACACATTACCAAAAAAAACAAAAATCTCACACACACATTGTCTGGTAAAATCAAAGTTGAGCATACAAAACTTACCTTACTCATCCGCTGAAAGTTGCTGATGAATTCATTCAAATTTCCTTGGAAACTTGAAGCAGCTCGTTTCTGAGCAACCTGGACGTGGGAATTAAGGCACATGCACACAAATGAACAGAACTGCCACAAGCCATTTGTACACAAACAGATCTACGCAACTATATTAGGCACCACGATGTCTCTTTGTTGAGGCAAGCATGCTCAGGGTTGGTGCCAGTCTTACGTACATAGTCAAATTCAACTCTTCCTCCCTCCCTCCCTCCTTCCTCCCTCCCTCCCTCCTTCCTCCCTCCTCCCTCTTTCTTTTCTTTCTTCCCTCCCTCCCTCCTCCCTCCTTCTCTCCTTACTTTCTTCCCTCCCTCCCCCTCTCTCCCCATCTCTCTCTCTCTCACTTCAGCACCTTTCTTTCCTTCTACCACTCCTTCCCCGCCCTCCCTCCCTTCCTCCCTCTTTCTCTCCTTCCCTCCCTCCCTCCCTCCCCCCTTCTCTCCCTCCCCCTCTCCCCATCTGTCTCTCTCTCTTCAGCCACCTTCTTTCCTTCTACCACTCCTTCCCCTCCCCTCCTCCTCTCCCTCCCCTCACTCACGTCCCCCTGGCTGGCCACCCTGGAGAGATTAGCACACTCCCTGTTGAAATGCTGAATCTTTCCATACAGATCCTTCATCAGCTGTTCAATCTCGCTACGGAGCTGAGTGCCATCGCGAGCTGTGCCAATATCTCGCGCCAATTGTTCCAGTCGCTCTGAAATTTTGAAAAAGTTGTGGGAATTATAAAATGTACAGTTTGATAACAACTGTCAAAATTCTTCCCCCTGACAACTATTACAATTGCAGGAATTATACATTAAACTTTAGTAGAGAGTTTAAGTTTTACAAGATAGATAGATAGATAGATATTTTATTTGACAACAGGAGTGCTGCATCTACTTCATACGGTAGATTTTCATGCAGGTCCTGGTACAAGACAATACAGTACAGTACATGGGTAACAATGGTGGGTGGATGAATTTTAAATAAATAATGTACAATACATAGGTAACAATGGTGAATGGATGAGTTGTCAATAATGAATAATTGATGTACAATACACGGGTAACAATGGTGAACGCATGGATAAGTTTTAAATAAATAAATTTAAATGTACAATGAATAGCTATAGGTAACAATGGTAAATGGATAAGTTTTAAATAAATAAATAAATAAATTTATTATTTAATTTGGTGATGGTGAGGTCAGGGTCAGATTGTATAGAGCTGTTCGAAACAACTTTCTATCCTTAATACCTTTGATAGCTTGTGGCAAGGTGTTAAAGTGATATGCCCCTTGGTATTCAAATGTCGAGCGATAGGCATTGGTTTGAGGACGCTTTATATGCAGGTTGTTCTTTCCGCGTGTTGAGGGATAGTTAGCATTTTGGGCCGTGTTGGTACTGAACTTGGCAGTCAAGAATGCCGGTGCCCTGTTGGTCAAGCAGCAGTGTACCTGACTTAACATAGCTAGGTGCCTTCGATGATGTAAGGTGGTCCACCCTAGCATTTGCCGGAGTGGGTGGCTTCTTGTTCTGGGTGGTTTCTGAAGGATCACCCGCATGGCATAGTTCTGAATCCTCTCAACCCTGTCACTGAGAGTGGTGCCACAGGGATGCCAGACAACAGAGCAATAATCGAGATGTGGGAGTACAAACGACTGGTAAAGCAGCTTTCTTATGGAACAAGGTAGGTAGTGACTTGCTCTTCTAATGAGAGCTAGCTTAGACAGGCATTTCTGTCGAACACTATCTATGTGCTGCTGCCAGTTCAAATCTCTGTCAATCTGGACTCCTAAGTATTTCACTGTTTCTTGTTTGGTTAGCGCCTGTTCTCCAGACCGAACTACTACATCATTGGCTCATCTCTTATCACTCTTCTTACTGAGCACCATCAATTGGGTCTTAGCAACATTCATTTTAAGTCCATTTGCCACTATCCATTTTGCTACTCGACCAAGATCTTCTTCTAATATGTTGCTAACACATTTAGGATCGCTGTCTGAGGTGTAGATGGATGTATCATCAGCAAAGAGATTAACTGTACATTTCTCCACAGCATTGGGCAGGTCATTGACAAATAGGGTAAACAGGAGTGGTCCCAAAATGGAGCCCTGTGGGACTCCTCTCGTTACATTGGACCACTTGGACCTCACTCCCTCCATTACTACCCTGAACTTCCGGTCTTGTAGATAATTAGTAAACCAGGCTAGCTCGCTTCCATTAACACCATATGCATTGAGCTTCTTTAGAAGTAGGCCATGGTCAATCGAATCAAATGCCTTGCTTAAGTCAATCATAATGATCCCAACAATGTCACCTTTATCTATTGAGGCCTTCCAGTCATCGACAGTTCTCAGCAGGACATCTTGTGTAGAATGGTTTGGTCGAAAACCAGCTTGTACCTCATGTAACAATTTATGTGCCTCTAGATAGTCATATAACTGAAGGTGTATGAGGGATTCAAAAACCTTAGCTAATACAGGGATCACAGAAATTGGGCGATAGTTAGTAAAATCATGTTTAGTCCCCATCTTAGGTACTGGGGTTACATTCGCCTCTTTCCACTCAGTTGGAAACTGCCCCAATCTTATACTTGCATTAAATAGGTTAGTAAGGCCATGAACTGGGCATAGCTGGGGCCACCATTTTAAGGATCCTTGCAGATATCATGTCTGGACCAGTAGCTTTCCTCTCATCCAGGGTAGACAATTGCTTAAGTACCATTTCTTCGTCAATCTCAGATAGCCTGAAAGTGCTGGGAACTGTGGGTAGTGACTGTTGCATGTCAGCAGCGGGTGGAAACGGTAGATTGCTGAAGTGTTCTAGGAAACAGTCCACAATTTCTTGTGGCCTAGTTAGTGTCGTTCCTTCATGTGTCAGGGATGGGGTGAGCTTTGATTTTCCTCTGCCAAGAGCAGAGTTTAGCTGTCTCCAGACTTTTTTTGGCTGATATGACATACCTTTGCATACTGCTGCATAATGCTCAGCCTTCGCTTTTCGCATTCGACGATTTACTTCCCTCTTTAGGTGGTTAAACTTGTCCCAGTCCTCTTTTGCATTGCTTCTCCAGTGCTTCCTCCTAAAGTAGTTCCTGGATCTCATCAGTTGCCTGATTTGCGCATCAATCCAATCATCATTTCTACCCTTTTTTTTCCTCCTAACCTTAACCAAAGGAGCATGCTTATTCACAATGTCAAGAAAGAGGGATTTCCAATAGTTCCACTTGTCATCCATGTGGTCATAGATGTCAAGCACGTGCCAGGGGGCTGTCCGCAAGTCAGTCATGAGCTCATCAGGGTTGCATCTTTTGTAGCATCTCACCACACTTGTACTCTCAGATACTGTCAACCTCTTTGACCATTCTCCGAAGATCATTTGGTGATCGCTACTGGTTAGAGCAAGTGTACCTGTGGTAGTGAACATCTCTGGATGTGTAGTGAATAGTAAGTCAATAAGTGTACTAGAGCGATCTGTTACTCGAGTGGGTTCAGTAAGTAGCTGGAAAAGATTTTAATTCTCAGTGACTGACAACAATTCATTTAGCTGGTGTGACGGTGCCAGCATGTTACAGTTCAGGTCCCCCATAAGCACAACTTCTTTCTTTTTGGCTGTAGCCCTTTCAAGATTGCAGCCTAGATCTTTTGAGGTGTTCACATCAGCATGAGGTGGTCTGTAGATGTTACCCAAGAGAATTGTTCTTCTGTTCATGTGCAATTCAAGCCAGATCATCTCTAATCCATCCTCTTCAAGATCAAGTCTTCTTCTGCTTCGGCATCTGTTTGGAACATAGACAACTACACCCCCTCCTCTCCTGTCACGATCTTTTCTGTACACATGGTAGGTAGGGATGCTGATCTCATGGTCTGAGACAGTACAATTCAGCCATGTTTCGCTCAGCCCAAGTATGACAGGTCTTTTGGCATTCTCCAATAGCATCTTCACTTCGTCTATCTTTGGCAGGAGGCTCTGAATGTTTAGGTGGCAAAAAAGGGGAGTGGCTGTGGACTCCTCCAGGGGAGACTTGCCTGGGTCTAGGAGGGTGTCAGTCAGTTTCAAACTGGAGATGTCCAGGTCACTGTCATCCCCCAGTAAGGGAAGCTCTGCCATGAGGCAGCCTGGGCACAACCATTGATCATCCACACAGTCACTCATCGACAATATCTGATACTCGGAGTGGGATACTCCACAGCACTTTGCATGTGTCCACTTGTCACACTTGGAGCACAAAATGGCGCGTTGGTTCTTTCTGACAGAATTGCTGCACACAGTACACGGGTACGCCACTGGGCCGAGATTCGCTTCAACGTCGCCCGACATGGCCAAGATCATCATTATTATCATCAAGTCACCTTTCCGGGGCTTGGAGCTACTTCTTAGACGAGTCTTCCGTTCAGTCCTTCGAACAGATCGAGGTGGCAGAATCTGACTTTGCCTAACAGTAAGCACGTTCAGCATTACGGATGTACTAGGCTTAAATTCTGGCGCAAACAGAATATCAATTTCTTCATACTTACGTTGTCTGTCTGCAGTGATCAGCACAGCACAGTTCATTTGTGATAGAATAACGAAAAGAATCACCGCGATCCACGCAATCCACCGCAGAGCCGCCATTTTCTTCTCACAGGGACGATGAATTTCATGATTCACAAGAATGTGCAAACTTCACATATTCTTGGGAAGTGCGTGAATGGCATTTTGGACAGAAAATTTTGACTTTATTTCAACAAATGGTTGATGCCTATATGCATAGTGATATTGAGTGTGTGAAATTATGCAAGTTTAGTATTTTTGTGAACGTTTACTGATTTGCAAAATTGAAGAAACAAAGACCCAAAATGGAAGAAACCTTATGGCACAGACACTACATTTACATGCATACATGCTCTACACGTGCATATCAAATGTATAATTATTAGAGTCACTGTAGTGCAGTTTCAAAGCCACTTTGAGAAGGGCCCAGAATCCTTCTTCATTCTAAATCTAACAGCGCCGCACATGGTTTGTATGTGAGGACACAAACGCTGGCGAACAGTGTAGGGGAAGCAGCAACTAAAACTGAATCCTTTGCACTGCTGTGCAGTGGCGAAGTGTGACGAACTTACCGACAGGGTTTATCGCTCCAGCTCCCAGTACAGTTTAAAAGGATGTGTGAATGAACAATTGTCAATGTAAGAACACAGATAGAGTGAAATTGCTTCAAAGGAAGAATTCACCCAATACAATAAAGTACCAATTTCAACTTGACTCCATTTAATTTAATGACAAATCAGTACTTTCCGTCTAGCACAGTTTCAAAATGCTCAGGCCGGTGTCAGTTTGAAGGTTGCCAGGTTGCAGGCCATGCGTGTTCTTCAACACTTTGTGAAAGCATAGTGATTCTCTACTAATGAGGCTTGCATAGCTTTAGCATTTGTATACAGTGTTCATCTGCGTTCTCTATATGCTGTTTTTGAAGGTTACAGAACCCTTCTTGCTCCTTTAAGAACCCTCCTTGGGGCTATAAACATGGCACTGTACCCTCCTTGAAAGGTACCACCAGTCATGTGGTGTGGGCAGTAGCATTTGCATGCATTACACACTGTGTCATGAGGCTCTCCCTGTATTCAGCTACTGCATTGTGCACAGGAAGATGACACCCTCTCCCACACCCAACCATCCACTAGCCACTCCTCATGCGACAAATAGTTCAGTGCACCCTTCTTAAACTACATTCGGTGGAGAACACTGCAGGAAAATTTTACCACACATATAAGCCTTTTATACACAATGTCATAAATTCATATGTATAAGGTGTCCTTTATACACATAGATGTGTGTAGAGGTAGGCATAGGTGTAGGTTCTACTGTACTGCAGTAAATTTAGTATTTTTGTGTCATGTGACTATTGGTCTAGTGGATCCTTAAACTATTTTCAGAGAGAACGTGGGAGTTTATTGCATTATGGTGTAGGACAACTGCATTATTAAGTAGCTGAAGATCATATTAAGTTTCATTAAGTTAAGGGCAGTTCCTTCACTATTCTGTAATAATTGTCGCTGGTAGATGTTATAAATGGATGCCTCAACTGATGCAGTCTCTACTGGTGACATCATTGGAACTAGTGGAACGCTGATTCATCACAACCGTTTGGTTCAAACTGTTGTTTTCCAGTAGAAGTAATAACATGTCTGTGGTAGTTCAGCAGGCCCATACGCAGGGGGGGGGTTGACCCTCCCACTTGCCTAGGAGGTCCACCGGAGAAGCAACTCCTCTAACGTTTTAGCTATACAGAATCTGAGTTGTACTACTATACAGTAGTCTTACAATAGACAGTGCCACTCAAACCGTGTTAAGCTTGAAAAGACCAGCTTAGCTGCTAGCGACCACAAGCTGGACATTCTCCTTGCAGACACCAGAATTGTGCTACATGTTAATCTATATGATGAGTTCCACTTTGAGAGCAGAAGACCCCCCCCCCCCCCCCCCCCCAGTCTCAGAGTTGTGTGAGGGCCTGTTCAGTACAGGTTAAAACAGATCCGATACAGTTGAATACATCTCACTGGCACCACAGTGTTCTTGAGCAGTTCTTCTCAGAATGTACGTAGTTAAGAAGGGTCCAACGGACCAATAGCTTCATGTGTAAATTCACATGCAGGTCACATGCAGGTCACACACTGTCACATGCACATCACATGAAGGTCACATGCAAGTCACACACCATCACATGCACATCACATGAAGGTCACATGCAGGTCACTTGCTAGTCAAATGCTACTGGTAAGCATCACTTACGAAGGCCAGTCCTGACTTCATTTCCCTGTTCTCTGGCTCGCGCAGTCAACTGACTGAAGTCAGCTTGACCTGAAATATAAACCAACATAGAGAAGAGAATGCAATGGACAGAGAAGAAGATAGCCCCACAAATGCAACTTGCTGTTTACTGTGAAACTATCACTGGTCATGTCAACTCGATTCACATCTGTAATTAGTGATTTTCAGACAGCTACTTAGAAATTGACATGAATCATCACAAATGCCAGACGCAATGAATGTCGTCATCAGAAATCCGCAGATGACATGAAGACTGCTAATGACAGTGGTGAACGGAGGCATTCGGGGCACAAGATTCGGCACCAAGGAGCTGGACCACGCGTTCACAGGAAGACTCGTGGAACGTGGCAGCTTTACTTCCATTTCCTTATCTCCTGGAGTGTCCAATAATTACCCCACATTCAGCGCAACTTCTAACAAGTGTGTCGGGCGTACGAGAAGAGATTGCTATTCTCAGTTCGCTTCGCTAGCACATGCAACCTTACCTTGGCCAGGCGCTTCGCTCAAACGGTAGTAGGGATGTTGCGAGTCTGTGGCACCGTAACCTTGTCGAGCGGCCATGATGAAATGGATCACATGATCACCTGAAAATGGCCGCCCCATGTTAGCTAGGGGTTGTACCCTTTTGTGCTACCGGTGCAATTACAGAGAGTAGGCGGCACACAGCTAACGGAGTGAGTGTACATGGTTCTCATTACACGTTGTAGTTTATATAACTACATGTACAGTAATTTGTATAATGACATTTTTCTACTGCGAATTCTATTACCTGCATTCCATTAGTACGTCACACTGATGAGTCCCAATCAGGGCGAGACAGCTGTCTGTGGCCATTTATGTAGGATGATTAGTAGTGGGGGAAGATGATCAATGGTTGCCATTAGTAGGACTCCGGCCACCCAGCCTCCTAGTCTCGTTCCCAGACCCACCTCCGCCATTCCGCCAATATTATTTAGATAGGGGGGGCGGAGGAAGGGTCTGGTAACATTGCCATACCGTTTCTGTACCTGCGCCTGAATCCTGGCGCGACCAATCAGATCACAGAACGTTATTGTATTTCGCAACTTCATATGCGTTCATGCACGTGATTAACTACGATTATTCATCGGTGACTCCGCCTCCTCGGTACAGAAACGGTATGGCAATGTTACCAGACCCTTCTTCCGCCCCCCTATCTAAATAAAATTGGCGGAACGGCGGAGGTGGGTCTGGGAACGAGACTACCAGCCTCCTAGGACACTTCGGGGTAGAAGGCTGCTAGACGTCATGCCAATGATTAGCTCATGTTACCTTTTTAGCTTTTTAGGCGAATAGTTTGTGGACAATACGTATGTAGCAGGTTATTCAACAACTGATTACAGGATGTTTCGGCCCAAAGGCCTTCGTCAGCTGCGTACAAAACTGAGAATGTACAGTGTGAGACTGGCTTGTATAGCTATGGGTAACTGTGTGTGACCAATCAAAATTCTACTAAGGACTTTGTACCATTGGCAACACGTGTGAGAGGTACACAGAGTGATGGAACATGTCTTCTGAGACACTTCGGTGTAGAAGGCTGGTAGGCGTCATATCCAGTGATTAGCTTGTTAACTTTTTGCTAATAACATTTTGTAGCATTTTTGTCTAATTGTTGTATTTGTGTGAGGGCTTTATACTTTTTGGCAACACGTGTAGGAGGTACACAGAGGGATGGAACATGTCTCTGTTGATATTTGCTGTCTTTTCTATTTGATTGTCTGTTCCACTTGCCATGGTGTGTCTAAGTTGAAGCAAAATGTGACTAAAAATAATTGTCTACTAACTAACTAGTAACAGTATGTTTAAGATGTCTGTTATCTTGATTTTCTTACATTTTCTCAGTCCTGTCAGTCATTAGAGTTTGTTCATGCACTAACCAACACATTACTGGGATGCATTTAGGGAAGGGCACAGGGGGCATTCACCCCCCCCCCCCCCCCCCCCCCGCCCCTCCCTCCTTGCTATATTCTTGCCTGCCTCTCCCCCCCTTGGAAAACGTATCCAGCCATATGCCACTAATGATAGCCAACCTAGATCACTTAGAAGATGCATCACATGCGGCTAGCTTGCCCTCCCTTATTTCTTGAAACCTTAACCTTCCCCCCCCCCAATGTTCATCTCTATTCAGTAGGCACTGTTACCCAACCAGAAGCTCCTTGTGACCCACCCACCATCCCTTCCTGGTTGACGGACGCAACACAATGTCTTCCATGGACTTCTTAGACAAGAAAAATGATTGCGGGCAGACAATCTTAAAGCTTGTTAGTCGGGGAAATGCCATCCTCGCCGAACTGCTTCGACTGTCAGACTTCATCCCTCCAGTCTTCCATATGGCCACCAAGGAGGAGAGGGAGGCTTACCACTACATCCTTCCTGACTTTTCTTACTTTGCAAAGCAGGATTACTATGACATGGCAGTTAACACAAACCCCGTGAGTTGTGTGTGTGTGTGTGTGTGTGTGTGTGTGTGTGTGTGTGAGTGTGTGTGTTATGTTATGTTATGTTATGTTATGTTATTATTAAAGGTGACCCCTTCAGCCATGGGCTGGTGTCAATGGGGGACCCAACAGTACAAGGACATGTAAAACAAGGACAGGACAACACAAAACATGCACAGCAAGACAAAAACTGACAAAACAAATGGACATAACACATACACACAAAGAAATGACAAAGAACATGTAACTACATTCACGCATAAGCAGACATGCACATGCACATGCAGCCTAGTTGATGTAGTCTAATCGGGTTTGATTCTGACTACTTCAGGAGTTACCTCAACAGTGGTCCAAAAGCGACAGGGGCCACAATGTAGAATGAAGCCAGGCAGTCCATCAACCTGTACATACTCAACACTCTTACAAGCATCCAGGTACTTCTTCGTCCTGTCGTCATCCATCTCATTCTCATCATCATCAAGATTAGGCATCTTGATGGGAGTCATAGCAATCCCACCTCCTTTGTCAGCAAACTTCAGTGCTGGGTCAATCCCTTCTTCCATCACAAATTCCACCTTGTCATAAACATTTTGGCCACATTGCACAATCTTGTCCAGTACAGCAGGGTCGTCAGAATCATCATCATCATAACCAGCAGTGGCCAAATGTTCGTCCTTACTCTTACAGACTGCTGGCGTGTCAGGAGGAAGATGAGGTGTCTGGATGAGAGCATTGATTGGAGTGGTGGAAGGAGTGCTCCCTGGATCTTCCCTTTCCTTCTCTGAGGGACAGACCTTGGTTTGGATGGTTTTCTTACGGTGCCTCGTGCACTTTCTCTTCTTGTCTCTCTTCTTTCCTGATGTGGGCCAGAACAGGGTCACCGAGAAACCAGCATGGGAACATCTCGCATTCCACATTGGGCTCTCCAGTGTGAGGTGTTGTGATTGAAGGCTCAGCACTATAGGAATAGGAAGCCCTAACCTGGCTAAATCGCCATAAACTCCATCAAACATGAGAGCTGCAGATACGCATGTGTCCGCCATTTTTTGTGTGTGCGCATGTGTGTGTGTGTGTACATGTGTGTGTACATGTGTGTATGTGCGTGTGTGTGAGCATGTATGTGTGAGTGCGCACGAGGGTGTGTGTGTGTGTGTGCGCATGTGTGGGCATGTGTGCGTGTGTGTGGTGCATTCATGCTGTCATTGGTGACCCTGCTTGCAATTTTTCTTTTGTTAAGCAAATGTAGTTTGTGTTCGGTGTACTTTTCTAATATTTCCCATTCTCTTACACCTTTTTTGTTTCTTTCACCTTCACTAACCTGCTCACCCTCCACCTCCAACTTGACTTTCCCCTTCACCTTCCATCTTGCTCCATCTCCCATCCCGAACTTTCGCACCCTTCATTTCACCTCGTATCCCTCCCTCTCCTTCCTTCCTCTGTCCCTTCATCCCTTTCTGTCCAACCATCTCCTCTCCCCACCCCTCTCTCCCCCTCCCCCTCCTCTTCCTCCCTCCCCTCCCCTCCCCTCCCCTCCCCTCCCCTCCCCATCCTCTGTGACTGATTCTTGCTGACTCTGCTATAGGACCTTGAGGAGAGAGATGAGGTGTTCAAAGATGCTCACATGGAGATTGTCACTCGCTTTTACAAGATGTTTGAGAGCATCTACAAGTACATTATGGACCTCAACAGGTGTGTGTGTGCGTGTGCATGTGTGTGTGTGCGTGCGTGCGTGTGTGTGCGTGCGTGCGTGCGTGTGTGTGTGTGTGTGTGCTTGTGTGCATGTGTGTTGATGCATGGTACTTTTTCACTTAGATTTTTATTGTTCTATATTGTTTGTGTGTGTATGTATGTTTGCACCACCCAGGTTCCTCTCAGACTTGGAGGAAGGTGTGTTTGTTCAGCAAACACTTGAGATTGTCCTCTTCAATGAAGATGGGAAGCAACTACTGGTAAGTGTGACACAGGGTTGAGGGAGAGGGGAAGGGGGAGGGGAGGGGGAGGGGAGAGGGAGGGGGAGGGGAGGAGGGAGAGGGAGGAGGGGAAATGGGGGAGGGGGAGGGGGAGGGGCAGCACTCCTTGGCTGAATGAATGTAGTTGAATGCTACAGATTATATAATAATAATGCAGATATTATAACATTAATGTGCATTTTTCACATAGTGTATCCTAGTCAGCAAGTTAATATAAAACCAGCCCTAGCACTAACACTAACATTGAGCAGCACATCTGTGTGCAAATTGCTGGCCCAGTGCGTGAGGGAGTAACTGAATGAGTACTTGAGTAGCTGATGATATCGTGTAGTCTTGTGTGCCAGCCCCTTTCATTGCACAATCATGCTAGAATATTGCACAATAGTGTGTTCACGGAGAAGTAGGGATGGGAGTGAAACAAGCTGCTGTTTGTGTTCAGTGTTGAAATGCCTTTCTTGAAATTGATAGATATCGCGGTGGATGTGAGTGTATTAACACTCAGTGGTATGGTTAGTTTCAGCGTGTGGATCAGTTCATTGTGGCATTGTAACATGTCCACATGCACGCACACACATAATACATACACCACACAGGGATGCATTTTTGGGGGGGGGGGGGGAAGGAGGGGGGCAAGAAGGCATTTGTTCCTCTTGCCATAATCCCCCCTTGAGGAAATTTCTAGATACAGCACTGCTGTGCAATGCAGACACACACACACACACACACACGCACACACACGCACGCACGCACACACAACACCATCTTCTACACCAATCCACATCTTAAATTTGTTTCATTATAGAGTGAGTCTGTCTTCCTGTATGGAGCCATGCTGTTGATCCTGGACATGCGAGTGGAGGGAGTTGTCAGAGAGCGGATGATAGTGGCCTTCCACCGGCACTCAGGCGGCACTCCCTCCTCCATGGACACAAACATTGAGGACGTGTGTAAACTGCTTCGCTCCACCGGCTACCAACACTCCCCTACAGTCAGGAGACCACCGAACTACCCAGAGAGCTTCCTTAGGTACATGCATATATTTATATAGTAGTACACACACACACACACACACACCCTCATGCGCACTCACACATACATGCTCACACACACGCACATACACACATGCACACACACTCACACGCACGCGCATGCACACATGTACACACACGCGCGCGCACACACACCCCCACACACCCACACACACACACACACACAACACACACACACACACACACCTTGGACCTTGGAAGAAGGCCATCCATGGATGATGCCTTTCCGCCACTTTGTGGCGGACCGAACAAAAATGATTATGTTTGACTTGGCTGTGGAACTCGTCTGCCCTGAGGGCGGGTCGTCACACACTTGTGTCTAGCAATATCCTGTCTCCTTTTGAAGGATCTCTGGCAGGTGTCACATACGAAGCTAACCACTCTGTTCTCTCTGTCTTCCCTGAGAGTGCTACCAGTTGTTGTATCTGAGAAGTGCTTGGCTCTCTCTGCCTCCACTCGCTTGGTGGTGCATGCTTCTAGCCCTGCCCTGCACTTTGATCTCCAGAGGTCTCTGTCTTGTGCTTTATGGAACCAGCTACTTTCAGCAATGTCGAGTTTCTGCAGGTCTCTCCTCACCCGATCTCTCCATCTCAACTTAGGTCCATGTGCAGGTCTGGGCTGGGGTAGCCATCCAAAAAGCAACTTTTTGGGCAAGCGGCCTTCGTCCATCCGAGCTAGATGACCTAACCAGCGTAGTCTGCTTGCTGATACATAGTTTTCCAGGAATTCCTCAATTCCAAACATTTGGCTCACCTGTACACTACTGATGTGCTCTGACCTCTGACGAGATGTCGATATACCTAGGATAGATCTTAGGCATCTGTTGTGGAAAACTTCTAACTTTCTGCTGTTATCTCTCTTGGCAGGCCACGTCTCTGCCCCGTACAACAACACTCCCAACACTATTGCATGATACAGGAGCCTTTTTGTAGCTAGCGACAGGTCCTTGTCTGCAAACACAGGTCTCTTCAACGCACCAAACACTCTCAAGGCTTTGGATATCCTGTTCTCCACCTCCCTCTGTACACTCCCATTTGCTTCAATGATCGACCCCAGGTACTTGAACTCGGTTACTGTTTCAATGGTGCCCCCTCTGATGTTAATAGGCTGTAGGTCACTCTCTTCACAGTCCACACCTGCTACCAGTAGCTTGGTCTTAGCTATACTCACTGACAGTCCCCATTCTGATGTCACCTCTTCCAGTGCCCGAGCTGCCCGCTCCATGCTCTCTCTTGTTGTACCTACTGCCGCAGCATAATCAGCAAACAGGAGCTCTGTTACTGAGAGTGATGATGGACTCCTTGTTCTCTCGCCAATGAGCTTTCCTCTACACTTGTACAAGATGTTTACTCCAAAAGGTTTGCATTGCTCTCGCCAGCACATGATTACCATGTTGAAGTACAGGTTGAAGAGAGTAGGTGCAATGGTGCATCCCTGCCTCAAACCATTGTTTACTTCAATCTCTGGTGTTGTCTCTCCTCCGCTTAGGGCCACTTCTGCCTTCATTCCATCGTGCAATGATCTGATGAGGTTGATCATAACTGCAGGTATGCCGTACTTCTGCAATACAAGCCACAGAGCTTGACGAGGGATAGAGTCATAAGCCTCACTGACAAAGCCTCACAGGTCTACAAAGAGCATGAACACCTTAGTGTTGTGTTCTCTCGCCTTCTCCACTAATTGTCTCGCACAAAAGATCATATCAGTACACCCTATTCCCTTTCTGAAACCGCATTGTGAGTCTGGCACCACTTCTTCCACTACCCCTTGCAACCTCTTCTGGATAATCTTCGCAAACAGCTTCCCTACTACATCTAACAAACTAATCCCCCTCCAATTGTCCCAAACAGTTAGGTCTCCCTTCTTCGGTACTGGTACTAACACTGCATCCCTCCATTCTTCTGGTACTCTCTCCTCTCTCCATACAGTACTGAAGAGGTCATGTATGTTAGCCATTGTGTCCGGTCCACAACTCTTTAGCATTTCAGGTAGAATTCCATTTTTTCCGCTAGCCTTGTTCGCTTTCAAACTATCCATTGCTTTGCAAATCTCCTCTTCTGTTGGTGGTTCGCTCAAGTCATGTCGTTGTGGATACTGGTGTTGTGCTTGTACAATCTCCTCTGTGTACATACTGCTAACATTTAGAACAGCATTAAAGTGATCTTGCCATCGTTGAAGTGTCTCTACAGGACCTATACAAGGCTGTCCATCTCGTTTCCTAATCACTCTTGGTCTCACTGGCTGCATACCACTTCTTCCCTTCTGAATGTCTCTTATGCCTTTCCATACATCTCGTCCAGCTACCCCTTTCATCATTCCTGTCTCCACTTCTTTAGCTTTTGCCTGAAACCATTCATTCTTGACTCGCTTCACTTCTGATGCCACCAGTCTTCTCTGTACAACATATCGTGGCCTGTCACTATGATGTTGCGTCCCTAACCACTTGTTGAACAGTAGGTTATGCTTGTCAATGTGTTTCTGTAAGATAGTTTCATTTTCTTTGAACCAATCTGGTTGTTTTCTCTTTTCGTAACCCAGGGTTTTCTTCGCTGCCATCACCAAACCATCTCTGAATGTTTCCCACTTCTGTAACCTGCCTGCTTCATTTTTCCAACCAGCACCAACTTCTTCTCTCACTGCCTCATTGTACCTAGCTTGAGTGCTCTCACTGCACAACATTGAGACTGCAAACCTCTTTCTGGATGGTTTTTGCGACATTTTGGTTGAGACCTGCAACCTCAAATGAGCTCTCAACAGTTTGTGATCAGTCCAGCATTCTGCAGAACGCAGAACAGTGACATCACAACAAAAATTCCTCTGTGTCTGTCTCATGATGACATAATCAATACAATGCCACTTTTTGCTTCCAGGGTGTTGCCACGTGTACTTGTGTATGTTCCTCTTTTCAAAAGTTGTATTCATGATGACCAGCTCATTTACAGCACAGAAGGATAGAAGCGCTTCTCCACTCTCGTTCATTTTGCCAACTCCATGACAACCCTTCACTCCATTCCAATTAGATGTAACAGTTCCTGTCTGCCTCTCACTACTACCTACTCTGGCATTGAAATCCCCTAGCAGCAACAGTACATCATCTTTGGCAACACCATCTAGAGTTCTCTGAAGATCTGTGTAGAATCCCTCTTTCTTCTCTTGTGAGGATCTATTTGTTGGTGCATACACACTAAGAATGGTGGCATGTGCTGGTCTGATAATATTCCGTCCAATCTGTTGTCCACTTCTATCATCAAGCTTCACTCTGGCCATTATGATCCTGGAACTAACTCCTTTCCACACTTCTCCAGCTCTCCTCCATGCATCTGCTAGAAGTGGGTTCAGCACAATCCCCACACCCTCATTGCGCTCTATGATGTCTCCGTCACCTGGTATTGTACGACCTGAGTGTAGTATTGTGTACCTTTCTATCTCGTATATATTTTGACCAAACCATTTCGTTTCACTGATTGCTGCGATGTTAATCTTAAATTTCTTGAACTCGCGTACCATCAAAGAGGCTTTTCGATCTACAGTTACTCCCCTATTCCCTGGCCTTGCTACACTAGTTGTAATACTACCTTCTGCCTCCACAAGTGTTCTCATGTTCTAACAACCGATGTTTAACCTGTGACGTCGACGAGAACAATTGCGACTGTCACGGCTGTTTGATCGGTCAGTCATTTGTGTTCAGCTTCTAGTGCAAACTTGAATGCACACTGAGAGCTTGCAAAACCACCTCAGTGCAGAAACGACAGGGCCTTTCACACAGCAACTGACAATGCCAGAACGAATACTGCGCGATAAGAAGGTCCTGTAGTACCAGCCATGTTCACCAGCCAGTTGTAGCTTGGCCGTCGGGCGCTTCGAAGAGTGCGACTGGGCTTCGCCCGAGTGATCGGACGTTCGGGCCGTCCGCCGAGCCCGGTGTGCTTACAGTGTAGGGACAGGTGTCGTAAGAGGACTACGCGAGGGCAGGCAACATGTGATCTGTCATCAACAGCCCAAAACTTCTCCCCACCGATCTCACCTTCAGTGCCGTAGTCCGCTGTACTGTTGGCATACCTCACCTCCACTGTTGTCGCCGTTGACGCCGTTAGTTCGGGCAATCCACGCGCGGCTACGATCTCGTCAACCTCTCCACTCAGAGAAACTGCTCTTCGTCCGCCCAAAGCGACTCCGAAGCCTCCTTCTCTTCGCGCACGCTTATTTCAAACTTCCGCCATTTTGTCACACACACACACACACACACGCACATACACACATGTACGCACACATGTACACACACACACACGCACACACACACACAACACACACAACACACACACACACACACACACACACACACACACACACACACACACACACACACACACATTGCTCTTCTAACCTATTGAGTCCTATTCTACTTCTATTCCACCCTTCATCAATCAATCCATCTCCATCACCTTCTACAGCCGTCTTCCAGTCTCAGACACCTTTATCCGAATGGTGATTGGTCGACTGAGGTCGGATGACATTTACAATCAGATCACCGCCTACCCCAACCCGGAGCACCGCAGTACTGCCCTGGCAACGCAGGCGGCCATGTTGTACGTGATTCTGTACTTCGCGCCAGACGTCCTCCACACTCATCAAGCTCAGATGAGGGAGATTGTGGACAAGCACTTCCCGGACAACTGGGTGAGTGACATTTCTGTGGAATATTGACATGCGTGCACACACACACACACACACACACACACACACACACACACACACACACACACACACACACACACACACACACACACACACACACACACACACACACACACACACACAGAAACACGCACACAGAAACACACACACACACACACACAAACACACACACAAACACGCATGCACATGAACACACACTGTGCACTCCCTACCTCTCTCCTCTCCCTTTCCCCACCTTTCCCCATCGCTGCCCTCCTTTCTCCCACATCCCCTCCTGGCCTCTACAGATTCTCTCTCTCTACATGGGGATCACTGTCAACCTCATTGATGCCTGGGAGCCGTACAAGGCGGCCAAGACTGCTCTGAACAACACTCTTGAGCAGAGTAATGTGGACTCTCTCTCAGCCAGATATGCGTCCAAGGCGATGGAACACATCCAGACCGTTCTCGGCCTACTGAAGGAGGGCACGCTTGCCGAGGACTATGTACTGGACCACGTTCCTCGCCTCATGAGGGTCGTCAGAGATTGCAACGTCACCATCCGATGGCTCGTATTGCATTCCGCTCCAAGTGGGTAGAAGTAATTAGTAATTTTTAATTATTATTAATTAGTCATGCATAATTATTATTGACAGTTTGGATGCTGTATTGATGTTTCAGGTGCTCTATTGTCAGTAATGCATGCAATGTTGAATGTGTTACGCAGTTGCAGACTACCACAAGCGAGCCAAACAAGTAAGGGAGTCTGTTATGGTGCACTATAACGGGGAGAACGTGTTCAAACTGCTGATCAACACGGCTCAGCTTGAGTTCTTGTTGAAGGAGGTGTGTGTGTGTGTGTGTGTGTGTGTGTGTGTGTGTGTGTGTGTGTGTGTGTGTGTGTGTGTGTGTGTGTGTGTGTGTGTGTGTGTGTGTGTGTGTGTGTGTGTGTGTGTGTGTGTGTGTGAAGGGTGGGTGGATGTTTCTGTGTTGTGCATGTGAAGGTGAGGGTGGATGCAGTTGCATGAGTGAGTGCAAGTAGCTGTTTGGTACTATTTTGATAGCACACATTTGAATTGAATTCTTCTTTCAAGAAAGGAGCTGTAAAGTATGTACTCCTTCCCTCCCCTCCCTTCCCCTCCCCTCCCCTCCCAGATGTTCAAGAAGCTGATGAATGAGAAACAAGAGAAATGGGCAGCGTACCAGAAGGAGGGGATGGAGAGGATGGTTGAGCTAGCTGACGTGTTCTCAGGCACTAAGCCACTCACCAGAGTGGAGAAGAACGGTGAGGACTTCTCTGATTGCACACTGTACACACATGCATACGCACACACACACACACATGCACACACACACACATAATTGAAGTGTCACCCTTTCCTCCCTCCACCCTCCCTCCCACTTCCCTTCCCCTCCCCCTCCCCCTCCCCTCTCTCCAATAGAACACCTCCAGGCATGGTTCAGAAACATGTCTACTCAGATTGGTGAAGTGAGTTATGAAGACTTCACGGTAGCAGGACGCAAGATCACTCAGCTGAACCAGGCCTTGGAAGAGGTGCGTGTGGACTTACGTACGGTATATGTGGTTCTCTCTGACTGAGTGGTCCATGGAGGAGGACTCACATCAGCTCTTTAGTGCCCCCCACTCTACCCTTTTGCTCTGTTACATGTGTTTTACTGTAATTCTGTTACTGATGCCCGCTTCAATTTCTCCTACCGTTTGGCATCATTGCATCCCATGCAATGTCCACACTGGTCTTAAAGCTATGCTAAACTCTACACCTACAGATAGATTTGCAAACGTTTTGTGGAATAGTTGCCGGTGACCTGTATGTGTGTGCGTGCAGGTGTATGGTTGAGTGGCTCTCTCTCCTCTGCTTCTCCCCTCCCTCCTCCCTCTGTCCCTTCTCACTCCCTCTCTCTGCCATCCCTGGTCCCCTCCCGTCCCTTCCCCTCCCTGGTCCCCTCTCCTCCCCTCCTTGGTCCCCTCCCTGGTCCCCTCCCCTCCCCTCTCCTCCCCTCCTTGGTCCCCTCCCCTCCCCTCCCCTCCCCTCCCCTCCCCTCCCCTCCCTGGTCCCCTCCCCTCCCCTCCCCTCCCCTCCCCTCCCCTCCCTCCGTGGTCCCCTCCCCTCCCTCATTAGGTACTGGAGTTCCACGGCCTTGAGAACAACATGCAGGTGAAGCAGTTTCTTGCTGACACTCGCCAGTACCTTCACCAGATGCTTCGTACCATCAACATCAGGGAGGAGGTCCTCATCAGACTGGGTCAGATTGCCGACCTCTCATACGCCTGGCTGCTCATTGATAGGTGTGTGTGTGTGTGTGTGTGTGTGTGTGTGTGTGTGTGTGTGTGTGTGTGTGTGTGTGTGTGTGTGTGTGTGTGTGTGTGTGTGTGTGTGTGTGTGTCATTGATAGGTGTGTGAGTGTGTGTGTGTGTGTGTGTGTGTGTGTGTGTGTGTGTGTGTGTGTGTGTGTGTGTGTGTGTGTGTGTGTGTGTGTGTGTGTGTGTGTGTGTGTGTCATTGATAGGTGTGTGAGTGTGTGTGTGTGTGTGTGTGTGTGTGTGTGTGTGTGTGTGTGTGTGTGTGTGTGTGTGTGTGTGTGTGTGTGTGTGTGTGTGTGCGTGTGCATGTGTGTGTATGACATACAATGTATCACATTACATAGAGTCATCTGCCATGCTTAAGCATTCTTAAATGTATTTACTTAAGCATACTCTCCACCCCCTCCCCCTCTCCGCCCCTTGCCCCACCCCTTGCCCCACCCCTGGCCCCTCCCAGCTACACACCCCACATGCAGGCTGGTATCCAACGCGACCCACGTCTTGTTGTCAAGCTTCGCTCAACCTTCCTCAAACTCGCTTCAGGGATGGAACTCCCTCTCACTCGAATCAGCGAAGCCAAGAGTGACGATCTTGCATCTGTCTCTGCGTACTACTCTCGACAGCTGGTGGCCTACGTCCGTCGGGTCCTTCAGATCATCCCCCACACAATGTTCGAACTGCTCGGTGAGATTATTGAGATCCTCACACACCAAATGAGAGAGGTGCCCATGAAGCTGGAGAAGGAGAAGATGAAGGAAGCGGCACAGTTGGACCTGAGACGGCGTGTGTCTGAGCTCACACACAAGATCTCTATCTTCACTGAAGGCATGCTTCTAATGAAGACAACACTGGTGGGGGTTGTCAAGGTGAGGGGACAACCCTTAATTTACTAGTAGGGGTTGTCAAGAGTGCAGGCACATCCCCTTCGCTTCTACTTCTTACATCCTCCCCTCCCCTCCCCTCTCCTCCCCTCCCCTCTTCTGCCCTTCTCCCCTCCTCCTCCACTCCATCTCTCTCCCCATCCTCTCTCCACCCTTCCCCTCCCCCCTTCCTTCCATGGATCTAGGTGGATCCAAAGAAGCTCTTAGAGGATGGCATTCGAAAGGAACTGGTTGCCCAAGTGTCACGGACACTTCACGAGGGACTCTCCTTCAACCCCAGAGCTAGAGTCCCTGAGCTTGAAGGCAAGCTGACAGCATTGGCTGGCAAGATGAGTGGTTTCAGACGCTCATTTGAGTACATACAGGTGAGGGTGGAGGGGGAGGGGGTGTGGAGGGGGTGGGAGGGGTAGAGGGGTGTGGAGGGAGTGTGGAGGGGGGGTGGAGGGGGTGGAGGGGGTGTGGAGGAGGTGGGAGGGGTAGAGGGGTGTGGAGGAGGTGGGAGGGGGTGTGGAGGGGGTGGAGGGGGGTGGATGGGTGTGGAGGAGGTAGAGAGGATGGAGGGGGTGGAGGGGTTGAGGGAGTGGAGGGGTGTGGAGGGGTGTGGAGGGGGTGGAGGGGGGAAGGGGTGGAGGGAGTGGAGGGGGTGGAGGGGGGAAGGGGTGGAGGGAGTGGAGGGGGTGGAGGGGTGGAGGGGGGAAGGGTTGGAGGGAGTGGAGGGGGTGGAGGGGTGGAGGGGGGAAGGGGTGGAGGGAGTGGAGGGGGTGGAGGGGGGAAGGGGTGGAGGGAGTGAAGGGGGTGGAGGGGGGGAAGGGGTGGAGAGGAAGTGGAGGGGGTGGAAGGGGTGGAAGGGTGTGGTTGTTTGAGTGAGTGGTTTGAGGTCGTTGGCTTTGGTTATGTGATGTACAGTATAACATACAGTACATAGCACTAGAACATTGCAGTCTACCTCTGTAATGGGGCCACCTCTCTAAAACAGCCAACCTCCCTGGTCCCAAATGCAGCCACCTCTCTATTAAGGCCATAACTGGCCCACAGGTGGCTGTCTTAGACAGGTTCCACTGTACCATCAATTTAACACTAACGTTGCTCTCAGCCCACATCAAAGTGGTACCTCCCTCAGCAGCTGTCTGTTGTGTCAACATTCACGCACACCACACCCACCTGCACTACTGCCCCACCCCTATGCTATTGTACAGGACTACGTTAGCATCTACGGGCTCAAGATTTGGCAGGAGGAGGTCTCTCGCATCATCAACTACAATGTTGAGCAAGAGTGCAACAGCTTCCTTCTGACACGCATTGAAGACTGGCAGTCCGTCTACCAGTCGAAGCACATTCCCATTCCAAAGTTTCCACCACTTGGAGATGGGTCTGTGACTTTTATTGGGAGGCTGGCAAGTGAAATTCAGCGAATGACTGATTCGAGGTGTGTGTGTGTGTGTGTGTGTGTGTGTGTGTGTGTGTGTGTGTGTGTGTGTGTGTGTGTGTGTGTGTGTGTGTGTGTGTGTGTGCGTGTGTGTGTGTGTGCGTGTGTGTACATACTGTATGTGCCGACCATTAAAACAACTCCTTCCAGTCCTCTATGTAGCACATTCTAGCCACTTCCCTCTGCCCACTTACAGAACAACCGTGTATGTTGATGCCACCAATGCTTGGTACGATGTCAAGACTACCCAGGAAGTGGTCAACCTTAGTCTTTGGTCTCAGCTGCAAGAGGCGGTGGACATCTTTGGACTGACAGCTTTAGACAGACTGTTCTGCTTTAAGATTGTCAGAGAGCTTCAGGTGAGACAGGGATGTGAGGGGAGGGGAGGTGAGGGGAGGGGAGGGAAGGGAGGGGAGGAGAGGAGGGGAGGGGAGGGAAGGGAAGGGAGGGGAGGGGAGGAGAGGAGGGGAGGGGAGGAGAGGAGAGAGGAGGGAAGGGGAGGGGAGGGGAGGAGAGGAGAATGGACGGGAGGGGAGGAGGGAGGGGAGGGAAGGGAGGGAAGGGGAGAGGAGGAGAGGATAGAGGAAGGGAGGGGAGAGGAGGAGAGAAGAGAGGAAGGGAGGGGAGGGGAGGGGAGGGGGAGGGGAGGGGAGGGAAGGAGAGAGTAGGGGAGGAGAGGAGAGGGGAGGGGATGGAAGGGGAGGGGAGGAGAGGGGAGTACGTAGAGAGGAAGCAACTTAGGACAGAAATTTGTTACTCGAAATCTTCCCAGAACTGTCACTGTCACGTAGTAATATTGTTCTAATGGTACGTATGTACACTTAATAGAAGAATTGTGTTTGTGAGTAATGATTTCAGTAATTTTCATAAATGCTATCTTTCTCTGACACATGAAGCGTTGTATGAAGATGCTCAATAGACGGTTTGGCAAACCGGATGAGAAGACAGAACTAAAGAGTTTGATTGAAGCCTTCTCAAAAGACTTGGTGGCACCACCTCTGTTGATTGGTAAGTGGGTGGGAGGTGGGCGGGGAGTGGGTGGGGGTGGATAAGAGATGGCGGGTTGGAGTATGGGTTAGAGAATGAATGTTGTTTTCATTCTTCGCACACCTCTCTCTCCTCCCCTCCCACGCTCCCCTCCCCTAACCACACTCCCTCCCCTCCCACCGCTCCCCTCCTCTTGTCAGCTAATGCTCCTAAGGTGTACAATGGCTACATAGCCAGGATGAGTCCTATTTTTGAACCCATCCTGCGTTGCGTGATGTTGGTCGGGCAGACACAGCTCATTCGCAGACAGATCTGCAGGGAACTGGGCAGCTCCAGCAAGTATGACTCCAAGCTACTCTTCAACACATTGCAGGCGTTCAACCAGTGAGTGTGTGCGTGTGTGTATGCGCACGCGCGCATGTGTCTGTGAGTGAGAGTGTGTGTGTGTGTGTGTGTGTGTGTGTGTGTGTGTGTGTGTGTGTGTGTGTGTGTGTGTGTGTGTGTGTGTGTGTGTGTGTGTGTGTGTGTGTGTGTGTGTGTGTGTGTGCGCATGCACGCATGTCTGTGAGTGAGAGTTGTGTGTGTGTGTATATATGTGTGGGTCCATGTGTGTGTACATACTGTATGTACGTAAGTATGTGTGTCTATGTGTTATACAGTATGTATGTTAGAGACTTCTTGTGGTGCACACTCTCACGCTCCTGCTCACACCACCCACCTAGGGCTCTCCTTCGAGAGATGCGTACCCACTACCGTGACCCTTCCCTACCCTACCCGGGTGGGGAGGAAGGTACGCTCCTCTATGACATTACTCCTTACCTGGAGTCGGTTGGCATTAGCGACCCCATCACCAAGGTGCGCTCAGTGGACGTGTGTGGTGGGTACGTATCTGCAGTGGGGGCTGTGTTGTTGACCATGGGTGCCATCTCACAAGTACAGTGAAGCATGTCTAGTGACAGTGACAGTGACAGTGTCACCTGTGGGTCAGTTATAACTGTGACTAGTGACTAGTGACAGTGACAGTGAAACCTGTGGGTCAGTTATAACTGGCCTTTATAGAGAGGTGGCTGCATTCCAGAGGTAGATTGCAATGTTTTAGTGCTATTTGGGGCCAGGGAGGCTGGCTGTTTTAGAAAGGTGGCTGCACTACACAGTGGTCGTCTTAGACAAGTTGCTGTCCTCTTCCTCTCGTGTATTGATGCTTAGATCTACGTCACCACTCCTGCCAATTGTTCCCATGGCATCTCCTTGGTGATGTTCCTATTTGTTGCCTCACATCTTTCACGGCTTGTTTACAGCAAGAAAGTTGGTGAGTTGTGTCACATGACCAATCATGTCACAATACCAGTCACATGAGAGTCACATGACTGTGTAACAAGGCCAGTCATATGACTGTCACATACATAACCAGTGTTGTGATCATGTCACCTGACCAGTCACATGGTCAGGTGACCGGTCACATGATCAGTCACATGATCATCACATGACCATGTCACATGACTTCATATATCATGACACAGGCACTCATCATATACATGTGTATGGCTATGTCATATGGTGCATGAGCTGTGTGCCCTGTTCCTCCCCCAGGCACACTCCTTAGACGAAAGGTGTCTGAACCCCTCGATGGTGCTCCCTTTGTGGTGGGCACTCTGACTCTCCTTCGGCAGTTCCATTCAGACAACACTCACGAGTGTCTGGCCCTTCTGGGCCAGTACATCAGGTCTATATTGGAATGTGGAGTGACTACTTCCAAGTGAGTGAGGGGACTGTGGACACGCCTCTTGACACACCCACAACTCACCTGTATGTGGACACACCTCCTGACACGCCCACAACTCACCTGTATGTAGACACGCCTACTCACACACCCACAACTCACCTGTATGTGGACACGCCTCCTCGCACACCCACAACTCACTTGTATGTGGACACACCTCCTGACACACCCACAACTCACCTGTATGTGGACACACCTACTCACACACCCACAACTCACCTTTATGTGGACACACCTCCTGACACACCCACAACTCACTTGTTTGTGGACACACCTCCTCACACACCCACCTCACCAACCCCATTTACCTAAATCTCTCCCACTATAGAGACAAGCTAGTAGAACTTCCGAACGAGGTCGTGAATGCCCTCTTCTTCTTGGAGGAGTTTGCGCACTACAGCCACATGCCGAGAAGGGTGAGATGTTTATTGAATTTAGTGTAATGATTAATTTTATTCCGTGCAGTGCATTGGATTTAATTGGCAAAGGCCAATTTGACTGCAATATTTCTTTGCACTAGATAGTTTACTAGCAAACTCTCCATTGTCTTTCTTATTACTTACCCCTCTCTGTCTATTCTTTTTATTCCACTCCCCTTTCTTCTCTCTTCCCTTCCCTCAATCCTATTGTCACTCCCCTCCCCCTCCTCACCCATTTCCCTCCTCACCCCACTCCTCCCTTCCCTCCTTCCTCTCCCCTCCCTCTTCCTCCCCTCCCTCCCCTCCTCTTCCTCCCCTCCATCCTCTCCCCTCCCTCCCCTCCCCTCTTTCTCTCCTCCTCTCTCCCCTCCTTCCCCTTCTCTCCACTTCCCTCCCCTCCCTCTTCTCTCTCCCTTGACTCCCCTCCCCTCCCCTGTTCCTCTCCTCCCCCCTCCCCTCCTCTTCCTCCCCCTCCCCTCCCCTCCCTCCCCTCCCCTCCCCTCCCCTCCCTCCCCTCCCCTCTTCCTCTCCTCCTCTCTCCCCTCCTTCCCCTCCTCTTCACTTCCCTCCCTCCTCTTCTCTCTCCCTTGACTCCCCTCCCCTCCCCTCCTCTCCCCTCCTTCCCCTCCTCTTCACTTCCCTCCCCCCTCTTCTCTCTCACTTGACTCCCCTCCCCTCCCCTCCCTCCCCTCCTCTCCCCTCCCCTCCTCTCCCCTCCCCTCCCCTCCCCTCCTCTCCTCTCCCCTCCTCTCCCCTCCTCTCCCCTCCCCTCCCCTCCTCTCCCCTCCCCTCCCCTCGATCCTCTCCCCTCCCCTCCCCTCCTCTCCCCTCCTCTCCTCTCCCCTCCTCTCCCCTCCCCTCCCCTCGATCCTCTCCCCTCCCCTCCCCTCCCCTCCCCTCCCCTCCTCTCCTCTCCCCTCCTCTCCTCCTTCCCTCCCCTCCCTCCCCTCCCCTCCCCTCTCCTCCCCTCCCCTCCCTTCAGTCCCTCGAGCAGTATGCCCCCACCTATCTCCTGGACCAGTTCAGACACTACATTCAGTGAAGGTTGTGAAGGGTACTACATGACTATTTGTTAATTTGGCTAAACTAGATGATCATACTTCCTTTAACTTTATACACAAACATGCCCACACCTACAGTATAATAGTGCTGAAATGCATAGAAACAAAGACAATTAAATAAGTTACTTTTATGCAAGCAATTGCATTAGAGGCTAACAGTATATATAATTATGATGGCACATGCCATATAACAATATAATTATATAATTATGATATAAAAGCATAATTAACAATTAATGTTTTATATATTAGCTGCAGACAACATGTTTATATGAGTTTTTAGCATAATATAATGTAGGTAGTGGATGACAATCATAATGTGTTATCAATTGCAATGGGCACTGCAGCTGGCTACAACACTCGATCGGACCAAAACAGCCACATACTTTGAATTCTGAACACTTGCAAAGCAGTGACAAGGCCTTCCGTCAGCTAGTAACCTTATCTCATCTCCTGTACATCTGTGACTGCAAGGCATGCAAGTTATTACATCTGCCATCAATCCCGCATATACACCTTCATCATAGACCTTTAGTGCAACTTTCACCAAGTTGTATGAATACTGCATGACCAGTAGGCATTACAGTGAAATAATATGATAATGATTGGTGAATATATACGTATTCCACTTGTAACACTCTTGGCACCGGTATGGTACACGGAATCTATCATATATTTCACTTGGGGAGGCTCTTCACTGTACAACTCAAACTGTAAATTGCATGCAGTGGCAGTACACATTGCTCCCATCACCTGATCTGCATGATCATGCACGCATCTATGTATGCACAATAATCAAATGACTTGATTAGAATAGTAATACTTGCATTGTAATGATTGTACAATTAGTACCTGGTATACAGATCATTACACTACTGTACACACATCACATAAAATCTTCCAAAATACACAAAAGAGCAAAAATGACATACGTACGCAAAACATGGCATTTTATCCATAAAAATCTGGTTCCTTCTACTATGTAACATATAATGCAATCATGCTTCTATAAAAACCACAACACCTGTGTATTAGACCTGGTCACCTTCATCGGACTGAGAGGAGGTCCTTCTTTCATTCTCCTTCTTCCTCTTTGCTCTCAAGTCAATCATAGTCTCTTCGATGGAGCGGACATCCCTCTTCCTCTCGCTTGGAACTGTTGAATGATGCAAATAAGAGTGTGCAATGCATCTATATACATATTTCATATACAGTACATGCACAGTACTTTACACAAATGTTATACCATATGGCCGGGAAGGTTTTGTCTGGAATTTACGTATTCTGGCAAACTTTTCCGCATAATAGTGAAATCTGTCTAAGATGGTCACTGTGTTGGGCAGCCACCTCTCTAAAACAGCCAGCCTCCCTGGCCCCAAATAGCACTAAAGCATTGCAATCTACCTCTGTAGAGCAGTCACCTCTTTATGAAGGTCAGTTAGAACTGGCCCACAGGTGGCTGTCTTAGACAGGTTTCACTGTAGCATGGCATTTGGCACACACATGCACACAACACACACACACACACACACACACACACACACACACACACACACACACACACACACACACACACACACACACACACACACACACACACACACACACACACACACACACACACACACACACACACACACACACACACACACACACACACACACAAACACACACTAGCAAGCCTCACTCAGACAAGAATCTTTCAAATCACCACATACCCATTCCAAATTTTTGGTTAGGTACCGCTTTCCGAGCTGCCTCCAATCCAGTCTCGGTTCCAAGAATGTGTTTATATTTGGCATGGTAGTCCAAAGAAGCGGGGACAAACTTCTCCTTTGACCTTCGACCTTTGACCCCCAGCCCCTCCACAGCCTGCTCTTCTCTGTCAGTATCAGCCTCCTTGCTCTCTCCTGAGTCTTGTGCCTGGGGCTGGGATGGGTCATATTCCTGCACACACAGAGACACACAGAGACACACAGAGACACACAGAGACACACAGAGACACACAGAGACACACAGAGACATATACGTATAATCTTTAGCTACAGGTTATGCAGATTATGCAACAAATGAACGCATTATAATCTGATTGGCCAGCATACAAATCGAATCTGTGCCCAAGAAACATATACACATGCACACACAAACACACACTAACACACAAACCCACCCCACAATACACACCCATACATGGGAATTGACCTGTGTATAGTAGAATATACTACAGCTAGCCTCCCAAATAGAGTGGCTTGACCAGCCCCTTTCCACCACTTCTGCTATAGTGCATTGCTCCTAGGCTCCGTGTAGGGTAATTTGCACATTTCCAGAGGTGGTGGATAGGGTCTGGGCACACGAGACTACTCTAAACTTGAAGAGTGGTCCGATTTGTATGAACACACACACACTGCATTGCTTACTTTTCCGTTTTGCAATGCCTGCAGTTCCTCTTCAGACGGTTGCTATGAAAACACATGGACAACAAAACTGGTGACATATAAGACAAACAAACAAACAACAAACAAACTAGCTGCAGTCTCCAAACTCATTGTGTCACACTCATTGAGCAGTAGTGTAAATAACTGTGTTCATATTACATATTATACTGCATGCAAGAAATGATCAAATGCCATAATTATACCATTATTATATTATATGGGTTAACACATACAGACATGCACACAGACGTGCACAGACACACACACACACACACACACACACACACACACACACATACACACACACACACACACCGTCTTGAAAACAACAGTGTGTCTGTCCACTCCCTCCTCCCCAAACGAGTATCCTGCCAAGCCAGCCACGTCAGACACATCTCGAATAATGGAGCGCCACAACTTATCCATTGCCTCAAATTTTAACATGCGACGAGAAGGGTCTCGAACAAACTCTTGTATTTGAAGCTCAATCTGTGCGTTAATGGGTACAGAGTAAATGATGTGCAGTGAAGTTCTCTTATAAATGACACCCTGAATTCAGGACACCTCTCTAAAGAGGACAGTGCCTACTGTCTATGCTACACACTAGAGATGTGTACAAAACTACCTCTGAAATAAGGACACCTCTCTAATGAGGACAGTGCCTATTGTCCCAGCTATGCAGAGATGTGTACAAAATTATCTCTGGAATAGGGACACCTCTCTAAAGAGGACAGTGCTTACTGTCCCAGCTACATAGAGATGTGTACAAAAGTGCCTACCTAATGTAGCTGTGGGTAGTTGTTCGAGCACTTGCATAGCAGAAATTCACAGTAGCTCAGGATGTTTCGGTTACGCAGGCCTTCATCAGCGGATAAACTGTTTGTCAACTGATGAAGGCCTATGTGGCCGAAATGTCCTGAGTTACCATGAATTTCTGCTACGCAAGTGCTCGAACAACTACCCACAGCTACAATATGTCTCACGTACCAATGAGTTTCTACGCTATCACCTACTTTATTCCTAAAGTCCAGTTTCTTTTTTCTGTCTTCTTCAGCTTTCTGTTGAACATCTTGTCTTTGTTCTGCCAACAAAAGAAATCTTGAATCACAACAGGTGAACTCGCATTACAGGACAACAGAATTATAATTACAACAACCTAACTAGTCTATAGTGGTCACTGTATAATGCAGCCACCTGTCTAAAGCAGCCAGCCTCCCCTGGTCCAAACTTTTGATGTACAGTGGACCTGCCTATAGTGGTCACTGTATAATGCAGCCATCTGTCTAAAGCAGCCAGCCTCCCCTGGTCCAAACATTTGATGTACAGTGGAACCTGTCTACAGTGGTCACTGTATAATGCAGCCACCTGTCTAAAGCAGCCAGCCTCCCTCACAAGCATACAATGGACGTTAATGCGTATGAACAGCTTGCAGACCCTATGCCTTGCTATTGACGTATCATTTTGGACTGTGCCAGAATAGCTATTAACACCAGCAAACACGATTGCACTCGTTGACTGACTACACTAGAGAGCTAATAATAGTAACAATGTGCGCCTCGATTGCGTACTTTTAGATGCGCCTGTCTTGCTATTTGAAGCAGTTGGTGGCTTCTCCATTGAGTCGAGTATAGAACCAAGCAGGTCCATCTTTGTACGTGTCGGCCCTGAAAGCTGGTAGAATGTTTACATTCACTCGAACGTAAACGCTGTCTTCCGTTTACGAGATAACGCGTTAAATCGCAGACAACCCAACGACCGTGATGACTTGTGCTCGGCTAGCGCATCCCCAAATAAACGCCAGGGGCGCGGAGAGCTACACACTGCGCAACTCTCTTCGCGCTCCGCTAAACCTGGATCCCGACGTTCACGCCACAAGAAGTCTGATACGTACGTGCTTCACAGAGTGTACAACGTGAACCCGAACGCGAACCATTGGCTGCCCGTGTGTCAGAGCTGTTGCCAGCGCTTGAGCAACTTAAAATTGTCGGCCATTAAATTAAATTACTTAACGACTGTGCTTTGCCAAGCATAGACGTTGCATCCGCATTCTTGTTGCCATGCAGAGCGGCTTGAACTGGCTTCTAGTACTAACCACGTACATATATAGATAAATGAAGGGAACCATTTAACCTCGTACGTAGCTAAGCAATGGCCGGATGAAACCGGATCAACCGCACGCATCACTGGCAGCGACCCGAAGTTCAATTAACGACGATACTTTAACCTGGAGACCTTGCACCCGCATTCTACAGCCGCACTCCTGTTACCATGGCCGTTGAAACTGGCCCAGTGAGGAGGCCAGGGTTAAGCTCAGTTCTGAAGGAAATCGACCAAGTTGAAGAGAAGGCGGAGCAGTATAGTGGGTACTTCCAAAAGAACGATCGGGAAAGTACGGAGAAAAGAGTCGACGATTCTAGGGAAGTAGCAACCAAATTCTACAATTTGGTTACGGACTTTTACGAGTACGGCTACGGAGAGTCGTTTCATTTCTGCCCATTGTTCCGCGGACGCCCGTTTGAAGAATGCATGGCCGATTGCGAAAAGTACGTGGGAGAGAAGCTCAAAGCAGGTCCTGGGAAGAAGATAGCGGTAAGTGTTTTGGTAAAGTCGGCATTCTGAACATCATGTAGCTATAATTCTTGAACGGTATGCGCGCAAAACTGCTTTAGCAGTGACGTCAATGATAGCTGGTAGCGACAATCATAGTTTTGTGCACTTTTCATTCACATTGGTCTATGGATGCCCTTCTTTAATCTGTTATGTATGCCATTGTAGGACTTGGGATGTGGTGTAGGTGGCCCTGCGAGGACAATTGCTGAAGCGTTGGGCTGCGAAGTGCTTGGTTTGAACATCTGTGACTACCAGCTGCAGAAAGCAAGGGCATACACAGAGAGAGATGGTCTTGATAAAGTCACCTTCATGAAGGTAGGTACAAGCATGCATTGGACCTGATGTATATATTATTTATCTTACATGCAAGCAGTGGAAGATTTGTGTTGTGGCACTTCCAGGGGACACTTAGAAGCGACATGCATGCATAGAACTTAATTTCACTGTGTTGCACAGTCATGTGTTTCTGTTACTTAGTGTGGCGGAAACATGGACGCGCCAATAGATAATGATGTCCATTGCTGCATGGGTGAAGCAGTTATAAAACTGTATAATATAATTATTACATTTCAGAAGTCCTGCATGTATCAGCATAGCCCTGCTGGAATGTAAACAGAAGCTATGAAGTGCTATCACTGCACATGCTCCTGTAATCTTGTTATACAGTACAGCCCTGATATGGAAGGTGTTAGTATTTCATGCTCACCCCACTTACTCATGCATGCAGCACACCTCATGCAAGGTGCATGGGGTCAACATGCAGTCAATCCTTGCAGTAGTGTAAACGGAGGACAAACGTCAATTGCAAGACATGTGGTGCAATTGCAAGTTGCCCTCATGTCTCCCTTATAGAGCGAGTGTAGACCTATGTTAGATTAATGTTGGACTAGGTGTATTTGGTCATGTATGCATGCACAGGGTACAGACACTACAGCCCTAGCTATGTTCAGTTAAAACATAATTTGGCTGGCTGTTTTAGAGAGGTGCATGCATGCATGGCTACCTTAACACAGTGACCATCTTAGACAGCCAGGCTCCACTGTTGCATGCTTGTATACTGTATGATTCAGATGTGTCGTTGTGTACATATAAACATGTTTATCCATTGTATGCGTGCTCACTCCATTTCCCATAGGGCGACTTTCACAATCTTCCACTCAAGGACAACTCCTACGATGGAGCCTATGATTTTGAATCAATGTGTCACTCTCAGTCTCTGGAGAAGGCATACTCTGAAGCATTTCGAATTCTCAAGCCAGGGGGAATCTTTGTGCTAGAAGACTGGTTCATGACAGAGAAGTATGACCCCAATGACCCCAAACAGCAGAAAATCAAACTCGAAATTGAGGTGTGCTCTTAATTAGCTGTATGGTGCATATCCATGCATGATGTTAGGTCATACCGCTGTATGGCCTTTGTATATACTCTACCATCATGCATGCAGTCTCACACTAGCTCAAGCATGCATTTAATGCACAGCATTTCTTGAACCATGTAAGGCCAATACCATATTGTACAGTTTAACTTTTGAGGGGCTAAACTTTGCAGTTTTCACGAATCAGCGACCATCTGCAAAGTTTCATCATGTGAATATATACACAAGGCTTTAGCCAACCAGACAGGGACCCTGTGACCGTGAAAGTAGTAGCACAAAAATTGCAAAACTCCTGAACAGCAAAAGGTTTATATTATATACGTATGTCCTGTGAAAGCTAAAGAGTATACAGTAGAAGATGTAACTGACAAACTATAGGCTTGGCATTATGTGAAACACATATCACATACAACTGCCCATGCCACTCGGCAGCCAAGTTTCAAACTTCACTTTGGATCTTCTGTGTAAACATCTCGGAAATGCACCTCATGTAGGCTATAATTATAAGGTTCACATTAATTGGTATGAACGTCGACATCAAGGCACCTTGCATAAGACTAAGCATGTCAGTATTGGCAATGAATGCATGCAACCTTGGCCTATATGGAGTGAACTGCACACATAGCTATATTCAGCTGACCATTGACCTTTCTACAGAACATACATGGATCATGCTGATGCTCTGTCATATATCCTCATCCCTTGCAGGAAGGCAATGGAATTGCAGAACTGAGGGTCACTACAACAGCCTTACAAGTCATGAAGGAAGTTGGGTTTGAGATCCTTGAAGAGAGGGACAGAGTTGAAGATGGAGACGAACCTTGGTACTCTGCCTTGGTTGGACGCAACCTGTGTTCTCTCCAGACATTCAAGGTCAGCTGGCTTGGGCGTACTCTGACACACGGAGTTGTTGTGGCAATGGAAGGGATGGGGCTTGCCCCTCGTGGATCCTCTAGTGTGCACAGTTTGCTACTGAAGGCTGCAGACAGCCTTGTTGAGGGAGGCAGACGGGGCATCTTTACTCCTTTGTACACTATTGTGGCAAAGAAACCATTGGCCGCAGAAGACTAACAGTCGTGCACAATCTGTGTGCATATAAGCGCACACTAACACTAATTGCAGTTGCTATAAAGGTAACAACTAGCTATAATCTCAGTCAATATTGCATGCTCTGAATACAGGAAGCTGAAACAGTGCATGTGCTGCATCATTTATACAGTACAAATACAATTACGGTATGTGTTTTCGTGGTTCCTTGTCCCAATTGCAATTTCAAGTCTGCACTTAATCACATGCCGGAATCAAGCATTTGGAACATTAATTGTATTCTCACATCTCAGATTTGTCTCATCTCCTATATAATTATGCATGTTTTGGTTTGACTGCATGTATGATGATTGATGGTTGACAATTATATGGAGGGTGAAGATAAATGTGAGCAAGTCAGGAATCATGCATATGAGGCAGAAGAGAGTGGCTAGGACAGATGTACCGTATGTTATTGACAATGAGGAGATTCCCAAGGTGGAGCAGTATAGGTGTTTGGGATGTGTGGTTGATGAACATTTGGAGTTAAAGAATATGGCGGAGGAGAGAGCTGTGGCCGGCAAAAAGGCTTTGGGTGCTTGGTTTCATTGTTGTAGGTCAGAGTTAGGTGACGTAGAAGTGGGGGTGTTTAGGAAGCTTATGTCATCATTGGTGGAGTCGACCATGCTGTATGGTGCAGAGATTTGGGGTGTAATTGGGATCTGGAGAAGATCGAGCTGGTTCAGATGAGGGCCCTGAGGTTGTTCTTTGGTGTTGGAACTCTCCACCCGAAAGTCTCAATTTTGGCAGAGAAGGGGGACCTACCGGTCAAGTGGCTGGCGAGGATGCAGTGTGTGATGTTCTGGAGTAAGGTCCTGACCAACAGAACATATGATGGTCGATTGCTGAGAAGGACTAGAAATAATAAAAATTTTCTACAAAAATAGCAAGGATGTAGGGATGGCACAAAAGTACAGAAACAAGTAAAGGCTGTTACACAGTGGAGCATTAACCATGGTCCATACATGCAAGAATGTCACACCTTATAGTCCTACACCCTTGAATGTAGGGACGATGGTTAATGCTCCATTGTGTAACAGCCTTTACTTGTTTCTGTACTTTTTGTGCCATCCCTACATCCTTGCTATTTTTGTAGAAAATTTTTATTATTTCTAGTTTCTATACTTTCTATGGTGTGCAAGCTGCACATGCTAAGTGCCACTAGAGGACATCCATGCAGGTTACAGTACAGGACCTTATTCCTGTAATCCTGGAGCTCGAGGTGTCAGCTATCTCCTAGCTTCCGCGCCAGCCCACCTAAGAGCTTAGAAACAGTGACCAGAAGTTAGCCGAGTACTAATTAAAAATGGCGGGTCCACGATGACCTTTCGAAACGGCGCGCAAGCTAACTTTGGCCTAAGCCCTTGTATCGTATACACCTGAAACGGCCTCCTGACAGTTTTGGCTAGCTTTTGGACAGAAACTGAAGGAACAGTAGGCGGAAAACTGCCGTTCTTCAACGTCATCATAAAATGGCGTCTTGCGCGTAGCAACGTCTCCCGAAAGACTCGGTAACCCCAATGTCTGAACAATACGCTTTCGGAGCCTATACTTCGAAAGAATATAGCTCGGTTAATGTTCAGTAGTTTCGTGTTCGAATTAGTTTGATAGCTAATTCTGTTCGTCAGTTACAGCTGGCGAAGAAGAATATGAAGACAAAAATGGATGTTTTCGAGTGTCATTTTCTCGCCGAAAGACCACGTTCGCTTGCCTTCCAGGTCAGTTTAGCGTATGAATATTTCGTATTTAGCCCTACGAAGCCTCGTTTTAAGCGAAGCGCAAGGGCCTCTATATGGGTTTCCTAGGTGTTCTAAATCCAGTAAACACCGACGGAGCTCGGTATAAGGTGTTTAGACTATGATAGCAACCAGCGTCAATACGGGGAAGGACCGCGCTGGCCAGTTCTACCTAGAAATGACGACAAAAAGGTAGCTGAGTAGTCAAACGGCAGCATAAACTGCGTGGAAACAACTCTGCAAAGCCCAGCTGCCATGAAGTACCTCGGAACGTTGCTAAAGTTAATTTCGCTCCAAGCTTGTCGCAGCTACGTTGTCGAAAGTTTGTCTTCAAGCGCCAGAAGTTACCGGAGGTGGTATAAGTTGAATCCGAGGTGGTATAAGTGAATCCGAGGTGGTATAAGCGATTTAGAACACCTCCGTTGGACCAATCAGATTACAGCAATTTGTTGCATCATGGTCTAAAGCTAAGTATGTATTGGAGGGGAAGTTTAAAGGACTGCATGATATATAATATGCAAGTAATACAGTTGTCAGGCGGATAAAACCGGACCAACCGCATTTCGCTAGTGTGGCTAATGCCAGAAGCAACCTAGAAAACATACAACCGTGCATGCGAATTCTACAGCCGCACTCCTGTTACCATGGCCGCTGAAAGTGGCCCGGTGAGGAGGCCAGGGTTAAGCTCTGTTCTGAAAGAAACTGACCAAGTTGAAGAGAAAGCCGAGCAGTATAGCAAGTACTTCCAGTCGAACGATCGGGAAAGTACGGAGAAGAGACTGGACAAAACTAGGGAAGTATCAACCCAATTCTACAATTTAGTGACGGATTTTTACGAGTATGGCTACGGAGAGTCGTTTCATTTCTGCCCGTTGTTCCGCGGACGCCCGTTCGAAGAATGCATGGCCGATGGTGAAAAGTACGTGGGAGAGAAGCTCAAAGCTGGTCCTGGGAAGAAGATAGCGGTAAGTGGACTTTGTATATGTCCGTACACAGATGTATTATGGTATCAGACCCTGAAATGCATGCGTGGAAAACTGCAGGCATTGGTATAGCTACAATGGTGTAGAATTGCATGCATTTATGGGTTATAATTTTGATGAAAAGGTTATACGGTTGATGGGGCTTACAGCTTAATCATATAATTATAAGCACTTTTATTTCGGAATCAGTATACATGTTTCGGTAAACTCTGTCTAAGACAGCCATCTGTGGGCCAGTTATAAGTGGTCTTTACAGAGAGGTGGCTGCACTACAGAGGTAGACTGCAATCCACGTAGCTAAAGGGATGGTTCAAGTAAACGTTTCGACCATGAGGGTCTTCATCAGTTACAAAAGACTCCAATTCACTGCACCATTGTGAAGAGACAAGCTTTAGAGATGAAATTCCAACTCCGAGAACAGCAAAGATCCCCAGTGATACACTGTAAGCCCTGTAACTGACGAAGACCCTTGTGGTCAAAACGTTTTACTTGAACCATCCCTTTAGCTACTTGAATGCTCATCAACGCTCCATAAATCTGCCAGACAACGTAGCATGAGCCTCTACCACATTAGACTGCAATGTTTTAAAAAGTAAACCATGTTAGCACTGTTTGTGGCCTAGGAGGCCAGCTGTTTTAGATCGGTTGACATGCATGCATTACCACAGTGACCATCATAGACAGGTTCCACTGTACAATGGTTAGTTTGTAAAAATTAAGTAGCTATAGATCCCGTTGCCATGGTAACGTGCGTCTAAACGATGTTTCTAAACGTCGCTATGCTCTAAATGCCGATTTAGAGCATGGGCGTGGCACGCGCGGCGTTCGCGCCTATGCTCTAAATAGCGATTTAGAGCATGGGCGTGGCTTGGGCCCGTGGTCTATAGCAGAGAAGCTGCAGCTGCGATAACAATAGTAGCTAACTCCACAACATACGATGTACAGTTCGCTCAGCTTACTTGCTTCGTCGACAAACAGGGTAACGCAACAACCCGGCATGCAACGGCCTACGAACCAGAGCCGAGAAAGGAACTGGTTACGAGCTGGGAACAGGCTTAGGACACCGCTCTGGGAAACACTGTGGCTGACGGGGCTGTCAGTGAGTAAGCTTACGTTCAGCTTACGCGCCGCATCCACTGCCGGCCTTTAGGAACGTCTGCTGCGAGATGACAAACCCAATAACCAAGCGACGTTTTCTCGGCCATTGTCAGAAATTGCCAACTACTTCCGGAAGACGCATGATGATGCAAGTACGAATAGTTAAACTGATTCGCTGCCGCTCCTTGCCCAATCGTTGGGATCTATAACACTTAAATGCTGACCAATCGGTGTCTCTGAAGATTTAGACCACTCGGCACTCGGGCGCTTCGCGCCCTCGTGCCTCGTGTTCTAAATCTCAGAGACACCTCTTGGTCAGCATTTAACTATTACATAGTGCAGATTTTGTTCACTCATTCACATTGGACCTTGCACTTTTGTCAGTTTGCTATGTATACCATTGCAGGACTTGGGATGTGGTGTAGGTGGCCCTGCGAGGACAATTGCTAGAGCATTTGACTGCGAAGTGCTTGGTTTGAACATCTGTGACTACCAGCTGCAGAAAGCAAGGGCATACACAGAGAGAGATGGTCTTGACAAAGTCACCTACATGAAGGTACGTATACGAGTGTGAGCCCTACATACATGCAGGTATACTACAGACGCCCTACAAAGGAATCTTGAAATTTTAAATAATTGCACATATATATAATTATTATACAATTGCAAGGGATTTGATTAGCAAAATGGCAAGAATCCTCAGGCAATTAAGGCAGCATTCATGAAATATGCACGTCCTTTAAGATTTGTACAGTACACTCATATAATATGTGTTGTGGGTCCCTTCAAGCTCAGGGTGGAGCATAAGGCATATTATATTGTGGTTAAAGGTTAAATTCCCCACATTAAAAATGCATGGTCAGAATCCCGAACTAATTGTACTATACGTTTTTTTATTGGAAGCCCTGCATGCATGGTGTCCATGAAGCCCTACATGTCACTGCACATGCATGCTCCTGTAATCTTGTTACAGCACGGCTTCAAATTTGGAGGTGTTGAAGACACCTTTATTTGCCGTTGCTAGGTGGTTGCTATGTTTATTGAGTGACTGTAAAAGTGCTACTTGCAGTGAGAGGTGACAATTTGTTATCAGACAGCGATTATATCTTATAGGAGAGCGATTATATCATATTGGAGAGCAAGAATATCTAATTGGGTTCATGAACATATCTAATCGGGTTCAGTGTGATTCAATCAATAGCAGCAACACTTCACATGCAAGTGCTTGCATTCAGATCAAAACCCTAGAACAGTTCAATGAAGCATACGGTAACTCTACACTACCCAACCATTAATATGGTTGGGTTTTGAATATCTATAATGGTGCCACTGTAGTTTCAGTCATGGAAAAGAGCGCAAAAAGCTTAAACTTCATCCTATTGGGAGCACTGAGCAAACTGATTACTGCCGTTCTACCGTACTACAGCTGTCGATTCGACGAAATTTGTGCGTCAATGTGTGGCCGATTCTTCCGCACGAGAGGACCTGGTCGGAAAGACATCTCAAGTACGTAGCTAGCTAGCTAGCTATCGAACGAACATATAGTCTCAGATCACGGTCAGTTCCGACGCAGCTGATCACCAATCCATTGTGCTGTCCCACCATCAGATTCCTCTGAGCCAGCTTGGCTCCCTCCGCCTCCAATGCCGTCGGGCGCACCTTCCGCCGACCACAATTCACCATGCAGCCAAGTCTTGTTGGTGCCTTCGATTGCGTTGCAGGACCGGGGCAAACATCTCCGCTGTAGAGGAAGAGGTTTCCGGAGATGTAGCGTACCAACAGTTCTCCCTGACTTGCTTGGCTCCTCACTAGCTAGCTCTCGTAATGAATAAAAATGCATTGGATTCGCCTGTGCTTCCATAATGCTTTCCTTATTTGGCAAGAAACCAATTAGCATTTGCCCGCGCTTCCCTTTGTTTGGCAAATAAATCACTTATAACACCTCCTTGAGGGATGTCGCTGATTTATAAGCACGAGGCCCGAGGGCGCAAAATACTTAATTTCCCTTCACTGTGGGCCTTACAGGTCTATTGCTCATGTTCACACCTCAAAATGTTATAAATAGCTATGTGTGAAACCATCTTTCAACCTGTTCTGCTTCCTATAACTCTGTCCTAAAGGGTTATAACAAGTTCCGAAGCCCTAGCCCACCAAATACACAAAAAGCCCACGAACACCTGCAGATCTAGAGCTTATAAGTATATTCATCATATTGCTTATAGCTAGCTATAGTATCTACACTGAATACATGCAGTATATATAGTATAAAGCTGAGACAATTATTGCGCCTTTTATGTACAATTACACACATTTTCAACATTCTTTTGAGCTCAATATTAATTTGGTTCACCTGGCCATTTCCCATAGGGTGACTTTCACAATCTCCCGCTTAAGGACAACTCCTTTGACGGAGCCTACGACATTGGAGCAATGTGTCACTCTCAGTCACTGAAGACGGCATACTCTGAAGCATTTCGAATTCTCAAGCCAGGGGGAATCTTTGTGGTAGAAAATTGGTTCTTGACAGACAAGTATGACCCAAATGACCCCAAACAGCAGAAAATCAAACTCGGAATTGAGGTGTGCTCTTAACTGTATGCTGCATATCCATGATGTTAGGTCACACTGCTGTATATGGCCTTCAGTTATTAGTACATTGTTCTGACATATAGTCTTCAGCTAGGTCTGGAGGAACTGCGCCAGCCACCCTGGCAATGGCCGGAATAAAGTTTGCGACAAAAGCTGATACCGTTTGAAGCTTTATTTCCACCTTTCAGCTGAAATGTCTCCCTTGTTAGCAGCTAGCACAAATCAATTTAGTGAATTTCTGTTGCTTCTTTGCTTCCTTCACCTCTCATCACATCAATGTCTAGCCCCTCTCAATACAATTCTGAGCATGTAAATACTTTGACCTTTGTGCAAGGTGGCCATGATAATGACGTCATGTTGTCCCTTTGCATTTCAAAATGGGCTGCATGAGCAAATAAGGCAACCTTCCCCAACCCTTCCTACGCACTCACCCAGAACAGTCATTGACCCATAATGAACTCCAATTGTTTGTTAGCTGGAAGCAACACTAGCTAGTGAATTAAGTTATAGCTATAACTACACAGAGTTCATGCTCTGTTATGCTTCACCACTTGTATACAGGAGGGCAATGGAATTGCAGAACTGAGGGTCACTACAACAGCCTTACAAGTCATGAAGGAAGTTGGGTTTGAGATCCTTGAAGAGAGGGACAGAGTTGAAGATGGGGACGAACCTTGGTATGCCACCATGGCTGGCCGCAACCTGTGTTCTCTCCAGACATTCAAGGTCAGCTGGCTTGGACGTACTCTGACACACGGAGCTGTTGTGGCAATGGAAAGGATGGGGCTTGCCCCTCGTGGATCCTCTAGCGTGCATAGTTTGCTACTGAAGGCTGCAGACAGCCTCGTTGAGGGAGGCAGACTGGGCATCTTTACTTCTTTGTACACTATTGTGGCAAAGAAACCGTTGGCTGCAGAAGACTAACAGTCGTGCACAATCTGTGTGCATAAGAGCACACTAACACTCATTTGCTATACTTGTAACAGCTACTTCCAGTTTAGTATGCATTTACTGAACACTGCACTAGGAATTAACTATGTATGTAGTTGATTGGCTACTTCCTATTCGCCAGAACAAATATCAATCTCATGCACCAACTTGCTGTCTCTGCAGACACTCTCTTCTTCACCATGATATCAGGATGGATACTGTCAGCTTCGCAGATAAAAATGGTTTATCTCAAAAGTAGAGCTATAATAATACACTGCCCCTGCAATCTGATTGGCTCTGCTGACATTCCAATCACGTGTGTATTGCGCAATTCTGCCCGTTCGCGCGCGACCAGTACGCCAGTCACGCGATCGCGAATCAGCCGATGGTTGCCCCATGCATGCTCGTCCGATGAATCATCTGCATGCAAACCATGCATGGGATGACGCACTAGTGCAAGAAGGCACAGTTCCTTCAAAGACACAGCACAGACTGCAGAAGTGCAGATCCACCTATTACTATCCGTTAGCCGGCAGTTTTCTTCATTCTTGCTACATAGCTACGATGGCCGCAGAAACTGAGCCCGTGCGGAGACCAGGGATAAACTCCATTCTGAAGGAAACAAAACAGGTTGAGGAGCAAATGGAACAGTATTCGAAGTGGTTTCAATCGAACGATTCGGAAACCACGAAGAAAAGAGTCGGCGACGCTACTGAGCTGTCGAGCAAGTTCCACACGTTGGTGACGGACTTTTACGAATACGGCTGGGGAGAATCATTCCATTTCTGCCCATTGTTCCGCGGACGCTCGTTCGAAGAATGCATGGCAGACTGTGAAAAGTACGTGGGAGAGAAGCTCAAGGCAGGCCCTGGGAAGAAACTAGCGGTAAGGAACAGTGCATGTAGCTAGCTGCGGGGGATCCCGTGAGGATAGGACTTTGACTTGTAGCTAGGGCCGGGGGCTATATATCGTTATTCAATCCCTAGCTATAGCTTTTTATGCACACAACTGTAGGGATGCTGTGAGGAGGGTGAGGGGAGGGACTGGAACAACCAATAGCCCCATGTACCCTTAAGCGCTAATGTATATAAGCGGCTTTTAGTTGGTGGACAAATTCTTGAACAATTCTCGGAAGTGGCTAGATCATTCCAACGTCAGTTCTTGTGCATTAGCATATTAAAATATAGTCTGTTCTCTAGTGCTTTGGTATGATTAGTTGCAGTTGTACAGCTACTATCATAGTAATTAAGCTTTCCCTTCTAGTAGAATACTTATTTTGTAGCTCAGAAGTAAATAGCAGTCTGATGAACTGTCTGATGAACTAGATTATGAAGTACTAGACATTTCACTCCTTTTCATTGAAATATTTGTACCATACACGCATGCTCATCTGTTACTGTTGCAGGACTTGGGATGTGGTGTAGGTGGCCCTGCTAGGGCGATTGCCTCAACGTTTGACTGTGAAGTGGTTGGATTGAACATCTGTGACTACCAGCTGCAGAAAGCAAGGGCATACACAGAGAGAGATGGTCTTGATAAAGTCACCTTTATGAAGGTGAGTAAACTTTGCTGAGGATTCATGTGGCAAGTGGAATAGCAATTTCTTTTAGGTGGTAATAGCCTGCCAATTTCAGACGAAACCATGCAGTGGTCGTTCTGTGGTTATGATATAAACCTTTTCTGATATTACTCAATTTGTTGAGCCTCATTCTTACCCTTTTTCTCTTATAGGGTGACTTTCACAATCTCCCACTCAAAGATGGGTTCTTTGATGGAGTCTACGACTTTGAGGCAATCTGTCATTCTCAATCACTGGAGAAAGTGTACTCTGAAGCATTTCGCATTCTCAAGCCTGGAGGCCTCTATGTGCTGACAGACTGGTTCATGACGGACAAGTATGACCCCAAGGATGCCAACCATGAGAGAGTTAAACTCGGAATTCAGGTGTGTTCTGGTATATACTTACATAGCTAGATGTATTAGTTCGAGCTATTAACCTTTGCATCATGAAGGACGTCAACTGTATGATAACAGAGATCGGGTGTGGGTAGCTGTATAATTATGTATGCCTGTATGGGTGCATAACTCAGGGCTGAAAGTGTGTGGTGTGTGTGTGTGTGTGTGTGTGTGTGTGTGTGTGTGTGTGTGTGTGTGTGTGTGTGTGTGTGTGTGTGTGTGTGTGTGTGTGTGTGTGTGTGTTTCTGTGTGCGTTTCTGTGTATTTGTGCGTGCAATGTCATGAGATTCAGGTTTGACTAGTGGTGTGATGACACTGTGCTTATCACACGGCCTGGCATGTGTAAAGCCCATCAGCTGATCACCTGACCTTATCTGCTATGTATGTGCTGGCCATATTTAAATAATGTATGAGGTGTGATGTTGTTTCTGTGTGGGTGGTATCTAGAGGGACTTTCCCTCTGGCTATCTGTTAGCATAGTAGACCAATAGATATTTGGATATGTGTGAAGATTCACAGTTGTGTTTTCTGCAGGCGATGAGGTCCATGCAGAATACACACATCCTGCTGTTTCAGCACTAGTGCTACAGATTGAATAATGACTACAGTGTAATCTGTCTAAGATGGTCACTGAGTTAGGCATGCATGCAGCCACCTCTCTAAACAGCCATCCTCTCTGCATGGCCCCAATGGCACTAACATAGCACTAAACATTGCAGTGTACAGTACCTCTGTAATGTAGCCTCCCCTGCATGCATAGTCCAAACATTTGATGTACAATGGAACCTGTTTATATTGGTTGCTGTATTATGCAGCCACCTGTCTAAAGCAGCCAGCCCCTTGGCTCCAAATAGCACTAAAACATTGCAATCTACCTCTGTAGAGCAGCCACCTCTCTATAAAGGCCAGTTAGAACTGGCCCACAGGTGGCTGTCTTAGACAGATTTCACTGTACATATTACACAAGCTACCATTTTGAATATGGAACACTTCAAGCCAGCAGTAGAAAAGCTTTCCAAATACTTTGCAGTGTCTCAACTACATGCCAGTGCCTTATGGCTGTACACCATGAAGCTGTCATCCAATAAGAGCCAGGACGTGTTGTTACACACCTCACTTGCTGGTCACGAGACCGTCACATGTGATTAGTGTATCATTGCACCAGTAATGCCTGAGGGAGAGTGCTGTATATGTGCACATCACACACTAAGAGGTCTATAACTAATACCTATCCAGGGCCGTACGCAGGGGGTGTTCGTTGGGTTTGGATGAGCTCTGGATCCCCTCCAGGATTTGTGGTGCATGAAGTTTAGTACTTATAACCGTTTTGTAGTAGTCCAAATCCTTATTTAGGGCCAGAAGCAGTGTTTTTGAAGCTTCCTCACTCGTTTTCAGCAATTCCAGTAAACAAGTATGCCTTTTCATACCGTCTTCCATTTTGTTATGATGTCACTGGCAAGAAAATAATTTTTGAGCTATTTTTTTTGCCAGAATGAAACCCCCTTTTTGGAAGTTTGTGTACGGCCATGCTATCTTGTGCTTTATCTACATACCTGGCCCTTGCAGGAAGGCAATGGAATAGCAAACCTGTATGGCACTGCAACGGCCTTGCAAGCCCTGAAGACAGCTGGATTTGAGATCCTTGATTGTAAAGACCGAGCGGAAGAAGGAGACGAACCTTGGTACGCCACCATGGTGGGACGTAACCTGTGCTCTCTTCAGACATTCAGGGCTAGCTGGATTGGGCGTATGGTGACACACGCAGTTGTCATGGCGATGGAAGGGGTGGGGATTGCTCCTCGCGGATCCATTAGTGTGCACAATATGCTTCTGAGAGCTGCAGACAACCTTGTTGAGGGAGGCAGATTGGGCATCTTCACTCCTTTGTACCTTGTCGTGGCAAAGAAACCTATGAATATATAAACCTATGTTAGGATGCACTCTGTTCTTTAGTATGTGTATGACTCTCATATATTTACTATGTATAGCTATACAAATAGCTGTACGATAAAGTTCATTGTGATATTCTACTGTATACCATTAGCACTCAATATTACTAGGCATACGCTAAGCGCATAAGAATTGCCTCGCAGCATGAATATTTCGTGGCCAGTAGATAAGTGTATTGTGATGTTACAGACTGGAGCTGTCTTAGCAGCCAAGCGCCTTGTTTTTACTGCCAAAGCTCCCCAAGCCTGGACTGCCGCAGCTCGTCCGTCGCCGGCGCCAGTAGCCTTGCGCCATTCCGCCGCATTCGCTTCTAGTCTTGCCTATCTTTGCCCCGCTGTTTCCGTATCAAGTCGCGCGCACCGTCTTGCAGTGTGGCCCCCTCGGCGTGCTGGACGCAGCCGCGTCGTTGCCATTCCCATCTGTGCCTTCCCTCTCCTTCTGCGTTCCTGATCTGCGGGAGCATACCGGCAAAGATGAGCTGCCGAACAGGAGCAGAAGCCCCTTTCGAAAAGATGAGCCGTCACGTGACGGAGTCACATGCGCAGTCACGTGTCGTGCGATACAAATATCGGATTATATATCGCCGAGGCTCGAATAGACAGCGATCATTAGCCTCGCTTACGCTCGCCGCTCGGCAATTATAGTATATTCCTTAGTATAAAATGTGCCATAATTATCTATGCTGTATAATGAAGCCACGCAGATTTCTGTCAGTTCCGCATTACGAAATGTGCCATAATTATCTATGCTGTATAATAAGGCCATGGAGATTTCTGTCAGTTCCGTGTTGCGAAGCAACTACATCTAGTCTCTGCACAAGTCACTCCCACACAACCTGCATGGAGTAAGAAAAGCTACATGGTCACGTATATATACACATGTGCTGTGCAGTGGAACCTGTCTAAGATGGTCACGGCCTTAGGCAGCCACCTCTCTAAAGCAGCCAGCTTCCCTGGCCCCAAATAGCATTAAAGCAGCACAATCTACCTCTGTAGAGCAGCCACCTTTCTGTAAAGGTCAGTTAGAACTGGCCCACAGGTGGCTGCCTTAGAAAGCCTTCACTGTAGTTATCTAATGGCTCTCTATGAAGTGTATAATTATATGGTCTCTGCATGTGTGCATGAGACCTGAGGGTGTTGGACGGTCACGGTACTGACATACCAATATGGTAAGTCCCTTTAATTTAACACTGCACTGTGTGGCATGCCACGCACACAGTACATGCAGTATTGCTGATACTAACCATGCATACAGCTACTTCTAGCTCGTGCGTCCCTCAAATATGCTTTCAATGTCACATATCACACAACATAAAATTACTAACTATCAAGTACAAGCACCTCTAATCTATACAATATATTATATGCACATTAGCAATACATTGGTTCACTATTAATTTCTTGTCTCTTAATATAGCTTATGCCACCTCTTCTCCTCCAGACCATGTTGCGTTTGACGCCCGGTCATTGTTGCAGTCCATCAGAGGGCGAGTTGACTGTGCCCCGGTGGAGATGCTATCCCTCTCTGATGACATCTGACCACTACGTGGTACTCCACTAAAGCAATCATTGGTGAACTTGGTGTTGGAGGAATAGCGAGCTCGAGGAATATCATAGTGGTGAGCTTCTGGCCTGGAGCTTTCAAGTCTCTGGATTTGAAAGCAGTCTGCTAGTTGGCTGTCTGAGTAGGATCGCTGCCTTGTCGGGGGCTGACGGTCTACACTGGACTCGCGGCATTCTTCAGGAAGAGCAGAGCAGGCCCTTGTGCGGGGATCGTGAATTGATCTTAGTCCTCTACCACCGTTCATCATGCTACCACCACTTGGTACGCAATATCTGCCAGTGGAAGGCATGAGATGTGAGCAGGAGCAGGTCTCTTTCATCGCCATGGGAACCAGCACGACTGGATACGAAGAATGGGTGGTGCTGCCTAGATCTACGCCAGTCCCGGAATAGAGAGACACAGGAACGTCAGAAGAGTATGAGTTTCGCCTCGAGTGATGGAGTGACGCACCATCAGCTGCCGGGGGAACTAACGTCTGCCTTTGTTGCCTTCTCTTTCGATATCTTCTCACAGCCACTGGTGTCACTACTGCAGTAATGCAGATCATTACTAACAGGACAGCACCACACACTCCGCCAATAATGCATTCAGGACCTGAAATTGAAAATACAACACTTGAGTGAAATTTCAACTGAAAATGTGTAAAAGTCCACGCACTGATATGTAATGGCTATAGGATGTTTCTGATATATGCACAATAGAAACTGAGTGAATGTGAAACCATCAATAGATATATTGCAGGCCAAATGCTCTGACTGTATTATAATATTATACCATACTAGTGCCTACCATATAGCACTTTATGTGTACATGTGTGCAGTGCATGTCTCCATTTCCCTACGTATATTAATTTTAACTTACAGTAAGGAGGAATAGCACTTGTTACTTCTGGTCCAGTAAAGCGTTCATCACTGTACACAAACTCCATCTGGGCCTTCACAGAGCTTAAGGTATTGACGTTGTTCAGGCTGATGAGGACCACTTGCTCACTGGTGTCCACATCTCCTGGTTCAGAGTCCACCATGTCCCCCGCAACGTAGAAGACAAGTTCAAAGTTATAGCCGGCAGGAATAGGCTGGGGGTAGGTGATCCTTGCCTGAAGGACTGTGAATGATACCCGCTCAAAGACAACTTGAAAATTTTGAGATTGACCTGCAAAATAGTAGTTTTTATAGCATTCAATTGATATTTGATCTCTGTTTAATACTCACACATACACATGCATTCTGCTATAATTTAACTTAAAGGTATGATCCTGTGTAAGTATTGATATTGCATATATAATGCCTGTGTGTGGTACAGCAAGTATGCATTTGAGAGAACTGCAATATAATGGTTATGACTCGGTTATGACTCGGTTATGACTATGACTGACTATGGTTATGAAAAAAAAAAATTAATGGTTATTAATTTAATGCAATAATAATAAATTAAATTGTGAAATATTTAATGCTAGCCAGTCATGCATGTGGATGCTACTTACTGATTTTCAGAATGTTGAAGTCGACAGTCGCATTGTCTTGGTGGGTGACGTTCAGGTGGCTTTCTGCAATGTGCAGTGACACTATCAGAGTGGCTCTCACAACAGATAGTGGCCCATCCAATTCTCCAAGTTTAGACTGAATGAAGCTGAGTTCGGTGCTATCACTACGATTCTTTATGGAGTAAAGGGAGTTGGTGATGTTCACGCACCAAGTCATATCGACATATTGCAGTGGTCTACCAGTGTGAGAATACGACAGAGATGTCCTTCCTCCTTTGAGAGCACCATTGTAAAGAACGAGTCTGGAAACACTTGGAATTTGAGACTTTGCTCCAATCACTGGCTTTGCTGCAATGGGTGAGGGGGATAGAATGTAAATAGAACATCAACACACAAAGATGCTGTACATATGGAATATATACAGAGAGGCTGCATAACTTCTATGTAATCAGGTTCAGTACTTTCACTCCATGCACACTGCATCACTCACTGAATGAAATCAGTGTGACATATGACGACCCAGAGCAGAATGCTCCATCATTGTCATTGCAATTGGCATCAGCATTATAAGATACACTTTGCATGTACGAGCTTGAGCCGTCCTCCATAGTCAGATTGTCAAAGTGTAGACTGCGATCTCCATTGATACTGTAGCCATCAGCTGAAGCTCCTTCTGTAGTTGCAATGGTAGCTCCACATCTGCTCCATGATGATGTCAATAGATGCCTGTTCAGTCCAAGTGCAAATGGGCTCGGTAAGTTGTAAGGTCTGCCAATTTCGGCTGCGTATGTAGATGGTTTATTAGGGTCGCGCAATGGCTGCACTGCATGCAATAGGAGATTGGAGAGGGAGGATAATGTAATTATACCAGCTAATCAACAGATCTGATCAAACAAATGAAACACACACACACGGCACACACACACACACACACACACACACACACACACACACACACACACATGTACACACACACACATGTACACACACACACACACACACACACACACACACACACACACACACACACACACACACACACACACACACACACACGCACACACACACACACAGTTACTCACCTATCAACAGCTGTTCTTCAGTTGCATCATTCCCCGCACACCCACAAGAATAATTCCTCTCTGCACTTATTCTGCCATGATTGCCGGGAAGAGAGATGTTGAGATGAACGTTCTGTGCAGCGTCCTGATCCTGAAACGTGACTCTGATACCCTCGCCCAGCTTTGTGTCCTTCGTAATCTCCTCCAAATCGCCCGTGCTATTGTGGTAGTACCAGACAACAGTAGTACCTGGGCTATGAAAAGGAATGTGCTGGCCTTCGCTATTAATGAGGAAACTGCAACACAAAGTAATGAAGTTGTCGTCCCGCAGAGCGACTGTTGTTGAGGATGACACGTGTGGGCAATTGGGATCTGAACTAGCTTTGGAAAGCACGTATAAAGTAGCTAGCAGCAAGGCTAATAAAACTCTTGTATCCATCTTCGGAAAGAAGTGCATAGTGTCGGCTTCCCAGCAATTTTTATAGAGCTCGCAAGGCTTTGATTACAAATTCTACCATACTAATCAGGAAGTTACGTATGCAGAAATAATTTTAAAAATGACCGCCATTTTCGGGTTAAAGGGCAGAACCGGAAGTTACGTAATAGGTAAAATGGCCGACACTTTCAAGAGTGAGTGCAAGAGAAGGATAGAATAGGTGAGCTCCACGAAGCCTATGAATAAGTTTTATTACTGTTAATAGTTGTTTCAATTATGAGTAGCATTGATTCCTTGTAGGGTCGATAGAGGATCATTCTACTGGGCAAAAAGGGACGATATTAACACATACGCTTTGACATGACTATAGCTTGTAATTTTCAAGGAGAATGCGTTTACGTGTACACGTCACTGATGCATCCGTTTTAAGGTCAGGTAAATACACGCGTGTTGTCTGTGTGTGTGTGATTGTGTATTTCTTGTAAGATAAGAATGCGTTCTGTGTATAACTGTCCACTCTATTCAATCAATCAAACAATCAATCATTATTATTAATGTGCACTGCACCAAATGCTGCTAGGACACAAAAGGACCAATGCAGCACTAAAACACAAGAATAGCTACAGGAGATAGTTCAACAGGAGAAAAAAGAACAGAGTTGGTAACGTGGACAAAAAAGGCATGTGCTTACACACCAAAACGGGCACACCACATAGAGCTAAGACGCTTTAGAATTCTAGTAATAGGCATATGCCGTAGCATGTTGCAATTAATAGTCACATTCCCATTTTCATTCTCTGTGGCTGAAGAAGCTTGTCCGGCTAGGTTGCATCACTGGTAGTTCCCTTGGAAGTCACTAGCCAAAGATTTGATTTCTTTACCAAACGTTTCGTTTCGTTTCACTGAAGAAGGCAGCAGTTACGTAGCTGCCGAAACGTTTGGTAAAGAAATCAAATCTTTGGCTAGTGACTTCCAAGAGAACTACCATTCTCTATGGTATTATGTAGTTGGGTTTTACACGAGGAGATGTACGGTTCTTTGTAGGCATGACGTTTAAGGAGGTGTGGTAGTGTCCTTGCAGTGTGTAGTGTTTGTATGTTCCTTATACATACTAAGACCACTGGGGCCAGTGTTACTACTAATTCATGTTGCCATGGGAACCATCCCATATATGGCATGCACTAGATGGCTGTAGTGAATAGTGTGTGTGTGTGTGTGTGTGTGTGTGTGTGTGTGTGTGTGTGTGTGTGTGTGTGTGTGTGTTGGCTGTGATACACTGTATCACTCTCCACTGAGCTTGCCTTCTACACACAAAGGGAAACTAGTACCTAGCGTTTCTTTGCATTCCACAACTATTCCATGGCAGCAGCGTACACGTTGTGATGTGCTCACTAAGACACAAAGAATGATACTCACACAGAATATTTCTAGAGATAAAGACATGAAGTGGTGGACATGTGGAAAGATCTTAGTTCACACCATTTGTGCTTGATGTAGCCGCATCTCTGCTTCAACTGCCCTTGGTAGTGGTGGACAGACTAGCAGGTCTAGACCATGTGTAGTGGCCAGTAATGGCTGAAGGATGGTGTCCTCCATGTCATTAACATTGTTTGTGATGTTCCTCACATCTTCTGTTGCAAAGTATGGGTCTGTGTGTGTGTGGTCAGACTGTGGTTGCCTCCACAGTCTGAAGAAGATTCTGGACCATGAGATGGATATTCTCATGAGACCAACCTCTTTCTCTGTTCTCTTCAGGCACTAGTTTAAGCCAAGTGCATTTAGATGTTAGCTCTGTGTAAGGAGTGGCTAGTGGATGGTTGGGTGTGGGAGAGGGTGTCATCTTCCTGTGCCCCAGTGCAGTAGCTGAATACAGGGAGGGCCTCATGACACAGTGTGTGATGCATGCAAATGCTACTGCCCACACCACATGACGAGTGGCACCTTTCAAGGAGGGTACAGTGCCATGTGCTTATAGTCCCAAGGGAATCTCCTTTAAAAGTTGGTTTCTCTGTTTATTGTACTGGTGTGAAAGCCAACATTGTCGGAAGATGTCTTGAAGAAGGGTGTGGGTTACTTTCTTCTCCGGCGAACATTGTTGCTATTGAAGTCACTCATTCTCTCTTATCCTTTTGTGACAGTTGAAGATACTTGGATCAAAATGTTGTTTACCCACTGAAGTTAATAGTGATTAAAGCTTTTAAGTTATCCTGTAAGTATAGTACGTACATTCCATTTGGTCATACCGTGAAACCTGTCTAAGACAGTCACTCTGTAATGCAGCCACCTCTCTAAAACAGCCAGCCTCCCCTGGTACCAAATAGCCCTAACATAGTGCTAAAACATTGCAGTCTACCTCTGTAATGCAGCCACCTCTCTAAAAAAGCCAACAGTTGGCTGTCTTAGACAGGTTACACTGTAATAAATTGTAGTACTAGTCTTTAATATTGCTTTAATATCTCTTCTTATTTAGTGGGCACAAACAGAATGTCTGTCAGTCTTACACCTTCCAAGACCGAAGGGATCTTCATAGCTAAGGCGCTGGAGAAGATATTGGCTGACAAGGAGCTGAGAAGGAGTCAACATGCTAAACTACGCCAGGAGTGTGAATCTGCCTTGAGTAAGTGTGTGTGTGTGTGTGTGTGTGTGTGTGTGTGTGTGTGTGTGTGTGTGTGTGTGTGTGTGTGTCTGTGTGTGTGTGTGTGTGTGTGTGTGTGTGTGTGTGTGTGTGTGTGTGTGTAGTGTGTGTGTGTGTGTGTGTGTGTGTGTGTGTGTGTGTGCATGCATGCGTGTGTGTGCACATGCATGAGTGTGATTGTGGTGTGTGTGTACACATTATTCTGAAATTACAATACATTGTGAATCGAACACTTAATTTATGTACATTTTGAAACATATACATCCTGTTTGCCTTTAGTAGTGACATTTCCTGGATATCCTAGCCCAATGGAACTCAAAAGGATTGATCTTGTACACCTCTCCCTGAACTGCCACCTACAGGAATCTTCTTCTTTGGCTGTTTCACACACAATACACACGTTGGCTAGGCTAATGGGGAATCAACTTGGATCGAAGTGAACAGTTTCTGGGTAGGTAGCCTGATACAAGTGACCTCAAACTTTACTGCTGCAATGTTTGTGGTCACTTGGGCCAAGGAACATTAGCAAACTGTCCTCTGAAACTACTGTACCACTGGATGGAGTCTCCTTTCTACAGATTGGAGTCTCTATAGTATAGTTCCTTCCTTGATTCTCGTGAAGTGCTTTCTCGCCACTTTATCTCATTGATTACATCTAAATTTGGGTATGATGTTAACGTTCGTATTGTGAAACCAGCTTAATGTCCTCCTTGATCGTTAATCTGGTTTCATTGTAGTTACGTAGTGTAGATCCTGATCAAACCAGATTAATCCACCACTGTGAATGCCGAAATTCGGGATGTGATTGCCTAGTGAAAGTGAGGTTATGTGGCCGCATTATACAGTGACCACTATAGACAGGTTCCATTGTACATCAAATGTTTGGACCAGGGGAGGCTGGCTGCTTTAGACAGGTGGCTGCATTATACAGTGACCACTATAGACAGGTTCCACTGTACATGAAATGTTTGGACCAGGGGAGGCTGGCTGCTTTAGACAAGTGGCTGCATTATACAGTGACCACTCTATAGACAGGTTCCACTGTACATCAAATGTTTGGACCAGGGGAGGCTGGCTGCTTTAGACAGGTGGCTACATTATACAGTGACCACTATAGACAGGTTCCACTGTACATCAAATGTTTGGACCAGGGGAGGCTGGCTGCTTTAGACAGGTGGCTGCATTATACAGTGACCACTATAGACAGGTTCCACTGTACATCAAATGTTTGGACCAGGGGAGGCTGGCTGCTTTAGACAGGTGGCTACATTATACAGTGACCACTATAGACAGGTTCCACTGTACATCAAATGTTTGGACCAGGGGAGGCTGGCTGCTTTAGACAGGTGGCTGCATTATACAGTGACCACTATAGACAGGTTCCACTGTACATGAAATGTTGTGGCCGTGGAGGGAAGTACCACATCCCCTCAGGGAAGATTCACTTCGAGGGGAAATGTCGTAGTGCGCACTGTGTATGTACAGTACGTGATGGGTATGGGGTATATTGAACTCGTTGCCATTCAATATCCGTGATTCTCGGGTGTTGATCCATTCCAACTACTCTAGATAGCAAACTGTTCACTTTCAGTTGCATTTTAGTAGTTGAACTGAATTCCCTTAAATCCTCTTTTTTCTTAAAATAGGATGTTGTGCTGTGTGTGTACTCAAACTGAGAGGAAGTGGTGGCATGTGTGTGTGTGTGTGTGTGTGTGTGTGTGTGTGTGTGTGTGTGTGTGTGTGTATGTGTGTGTGTGTGTGTGTGTGTGTGTGTGTGTGTGTGTGTGTGTGTGTGTGTGTGTGTGTGTGTGTGTGTGTGTGTGTGTGTGTGTGTGTGTACTGTATTTCACCTTTGCTGAATATGGCAAGAAAATTACGTCAACTTCCATTGAGTACCTGCCCCTGTGGACATTATATGGTCATTTGGGACTTCAATGCACAAATGCTTTGTTCTTCTGCTATTGAGGGAGAAGGGATGATAATCTGCAGTAGTTTCGGTTTCTACGTCATGAGTCCTCTTTGTGTAGTTGTCATTCATGTCCTTTGCTACCTAGTGCTGCCTTTCAGCTGCTATTGTTATCACGAAACACGCAATTTCAGCACCTGTTTGACCCTCCTGTGAGGCCCTTTGTGTGTGTGTGTGTGTGTGTGTGTGTGTGTGTGTGTGTGTGTGTGTGTGTGTGTATGAGTGTGTGTGTGTGTGTGTGTGTGTGTGTGTGTGTGTGTGTGTATGTGTGTGAGCATGTGTGTGTGTGTGTGTGTGTGTGTGTGTGTGTGTGTGTGTGTGTGTGTGTGAGAGTGTACGTGTGTGTGTGTGTGTGAGTGTACGTGTGTGTGTGTGTGTGTGTGTGTGTGTGTGTGTGTGTGTAGGTGTGTGTGTGTGTGTGTGTGTGTGTGTGTGTGTGTGTGTGTGTAGGTGTGTGTGTGTGTGTGTGTGTGTGTGTGTGTGTGTGTGTGTGTGTGTGTGTGTGTGTATGTGTGTGTGTGTGTGTGTGTGTGTGTGTGTGTGTGTGTGTGTGTGTGTGTGTGAAGGGTGATTGTGCCTCTCTCTGTTTGAGTGTTGGGTGCTTGCATTGGGAAACCAGTTTTGCAGTTTTGACTTACTGTACGTACTTGTCCCTTTAAGGGTTTTCCTTAGTTCTTTTATTGCTCTTTTTTTCTCTGCCTCTCTCTCTCTCTCACTTTCCCTCTTCCTCTCTCCCTCTCCCTCTCTCCCTCTCCCTCTCCTTCTCCCTCTCCCTGTCTTTCTCCCTCTCCCTCTCCTTCTCCCTCTCCCTGTCTTTCTCCCTCTCCCTCTCCCTCTCCCTCTCCCTCTCCCTCTCCCTCTCCCTCTCCCTCTCCCTCTCTCCATGTCTTTCTCCCTCTCCCTCTCCCTCTCCCTCTCCCTCTCCCTCTCCCTCTCTCCATGTCTTTCTCCCTCTCCCTCTCCCTCTCCCTCTCTCCATGTCTTTCTCCCTCTCCCTCTCCCTCTCCCTCTCCCATACACAGCCAACATTAAGGCCCATCTAAAGACTCCAACTAGTCCCTCAACCCACTCCTCAACTCTGCCAAGGCCCATCTCTGATGGTCCTGTTGTGGACGCTGATCAGTACTTCCTCCCTTTTGAGCTGGCATGCAAGTCTCGTGTTCCTCGCATTGTTAACGCTGCACTGGACATTCTACAGGTGTGGTGTGTGTGTGTGTGTGTGTGTGTGTGTGTGTGTGTGTGTGTGTGTGTGTGTGTGTGTGTGTGTGTGTGTGTGTGTGTGTGTGTATTTGAGAAGTGAGTAGATTCTCATGCATTAGCATATTTTGTTGGTTGCCATGGAGTGAACAGTACAATTTGAATTAATTTAAATTTTGAATGCACCTTGAAAGTAGACAGGTTTGCATGTTTGTTCCTCTGTACCTTGTGGATCTACACTGGAAGCAACTTAAATGAAATGTCGTTTGGTATGTCCTCTGTGGTTGAATGTGTTTACACGGCATTTCCTAAATCAGTGCAGCTTTTCCTAACAGAAGCACCCGCCTCACTCATGGACTCCAAGCTTTGACCTTTGCGGTCTCCTTCGTTGTTATTTTATTTAGGTAATGAGCTATTCTCGGAATTATAGTTCCTTTCCCGTTACGTATGTTTACGAAGACACTCCCATGTCCATATTTGGTCAGTGCTTGATGATGCATACTCAGCGTATCCACGTCACCTATTCCACCACATGCGCCATCAGGGGCATATTGCTGCCTATGTGTGCTATTTGACAGTTTTATTTCTCCTAGGCCAATTCCCTCTTCTGTCCCCCTCCCTCTCCTCCCCACTCCAAGATGTGTGTGCAGTGCAGTGTCAGCGTTGCAACTTCCCTTATATGGCAGTGTTGTTGTTTTTATTTGTGTTTACTCAGCAGAACGCATTAAATACACATGACTACCTTTGTATGACGTGGAGTATCTGCACAGAGGTCTGGTCAGGCTCTCAAGTGATTCCCAAATGAACAGTGGCTGCCTCGTCAGCTGCAAATCCTTTAATATCACTTATGTACACTTGTATTGACAATTAGTGTATGTGTTGTTTACTTGTGTGGACTGCCTTAATGTTTCCCTGAGATAATGTGTGTGACATGGGGAGGTTCCTGTTAATTATTACAGTAACTGTGACTTGTAAGCATGAGGTATGGTGTGTGGACCAAGCCTAACCTTAGGCTGTGATAATTTGATTGGGGTTGTCATAGCAACAAAGCGTATACATGTGTATGGGTGTCCATTTGTCTCTTTATTTGTCTGTCTGTCTGTCTGTTCATCTGTTGTCTGTCTGTCTGTCCCTGTCTGTCTGTCTGTCTGTCTGTCCGTCTGTTCATCTGTTGTCTGTCTGTCTGTCCCTGTCTGTCTGTCTGTCTGTCTGTCTGTCCATGAGTCTATTGTACAGTTGCTGTAGACTTGCGGTAATATCCATTTTTTCTCTTGTCTTTTCACCTGTAAACTGCCTCCCTCCCTCCTCCCTCCCTGTCTTGTGTAGAAATTGATAGCATATGGTCACCTTCGTGGAGTTGGAGCAGACCCGGACAATGCGGAGAGGAAACTGATGGATCGTATTGTAGACACCATCTGTGGCTGCTTCACAGGGACACAGACTGATGAGGGCGTGCAGCTTCAGATCATAAAGGTAGTGTGTGAGTGTGTGTGTGTGTGTGTGTGTGTGTGTGTGTGTGTGTGTGTGTGTGTGTGTATGTGTGTGTGTGTGTGTGTGTGTGTGTGTGTATGTGTGTGTGTACGTGTGTGTGTGTGTGTGTGTGTGTGTGTGTGTGTGTGTGTGTGTGTGTGTGTGTGTGTGTGTGTGTGTGTGTGTGTGTGTGTGTGTGTGTGTCAGTGCATACAGTATACTCATGGAGTGACTTAGTTTTGGGAGTGTGTGTGTGTTAATTGAGTAAGGGGAGTAACAGTACTCTCGGTGTGATCTTTTCCTAATACGTACCGTCTGTAGGTTGTTTATCTTTTTGCATGTCGTGAAAAATATTTTGAACTATGTGTGCTATTACGTGTGTGTTACGTGTATTGGCTGCAGATTAAGTCATAGTGGGATTTCCCCTATCCTTCAGCTTTTGTTTGAATCACTGTGTTACCTAGGTTATACAGAAACTGGTTGGTGTGAAGTCACTGCACGATTACGTTAACTAGTGAAGGTTGCTCTTTCATGGTTGTAACGTAATTGTGGGAAAATGGGGAGTTTCTGTAACACTTTATGATTGTGACTCATCAAGTTTTGATACTCATTCACTGTTTAACTTTTGAAATGCTTACACAACTTGTTCGTGCCACTTGTCATCTTTCACAGAAATCAAGAGACAAGTGTTGGAGCCTTAAGTGTGTAACTGTCATTGCCACTTCTTAGCAGACACGTGTTAAAGAAAGGATTGCCCGATACTTCTATCGGCTAATTGCACATTTTAGCTGCGTACATGTTTTTGCCTTCTGGTGTAAATTGCCCAATGTTGAGTGCAGCACAGGACTTAATTAATTAAGGCTATGAAAATAATGTAGAGGCTACGTACTTTATCACAGAATGTGAAATGGGGAATTCTTGAGGAGATCACATGCAGTATAGAAAGTCAATGCAAGCAGAACATTTTGGCAGAGGAGGCTTTCTTCAGCTTTTAGTTTAACAGCTGAAGAAGGCCTTCATAACCAAAGTGTTCTGTTTTCATTGACTTTCTGAACTATGCAACCTGCTCTAGAATTCCTCATTTCAATTAAGGCTATACTGTGTAGCCAGGAGCGCATAATGAATGAAAAAGGAAGGGGTACTCCTTCTTTCTTTTATTCATTATGCGCTCCTGATGTACGTAGCTGCCATGTAAATCAAGCTTTTCACATCACTGGGAATTTGGTTGGAAATTAAAGAATGCTCATTTAGCGTTGTTGCCTGCCAACAGATGGAACCTCCTTCTGGGAGACATGCGTACTCCTTAACCACAACCATTAAAGAAGACAGCACTCAGCTGTTGAAGTCTTTGGGGCAATCATATCTTTGGCTAGTGACGTGCGTGATGCACTTCATATGTAGTTAGTAGTTACATATTTTACCACTGTGTGTTGATGAGATATTATATTTCTCCTTAGTTACCACTTGGCTACCATTACATATGTTACTAGCAAAGATCTTGGATGTGATGATAATTGTGCAATGAATGCAGATCTGAAACAGTGATGTCACAATCCCTGGATTTATCCCCCTAGGGAATTCCCGGAAAACTCCCCCCACCCATAGGCAATTAGCGTAGAGTGCTGTTCCCTTTGATCCTCCTAAGTCAGGGATAATCCCTTAGTGCTCCCTCTTATAGTGAAACATTCACTGTATTCAAAATAGCTCACGTACACCTGATTGGTTTGTGTAAGCATTCTTATGGAATGTGATAACTTGGCAAGTTGTTTGCCCTTTGATCCTCCCTAAGGGAAAGTCCCAGGGTACGGTACATCCCCCCTAGGTTACAGACTTGATTGTTTGTAATACTCTTTAGGTAACACCCAGTTTGAATTCATTCTTTGTGTCTCCATGTTCTGTTTACGGCGCATTGAGGTGTTGTTGAATGAGAGTGCAGCTGTAATTGTTGATGCTCTGAATGCTTTCGTTTCATTGCTGTTGACTAGGTTTGTATTATGTGTGTGTGTCTATATTTAGCAGCTGGGGAGTGTGTGTGTGTGTGTGTGTGTGTGTGTGTGTGTGTGTGTGTGTGTGTGTGTGTGTGTGTGTGTGTGCATGCGTGCGTGCGTGTGTGTGTGTGTGTGTGTGTGTGTGTGTGCATCTGTGTGTGTGCGAGCATGTGCATGTTTCCTGCCGTAAGAGTGACTTCCTGTCTCACTCCACTTCTCACCTAGTGAACCCTAACTCACACCCTCCCCTCACACCCCATTCACATCCTCACACTCTCCCCTCACACCCTCCCATGCACACCCTCACCCTCCCTTCACACCCTCCCCTTCCACCCACAGGCCCTCCTCACTATTATGACCGCCCCCACCTGTGATGTGCATGGTGGTACAGTGATACTCGCTGTGCGGTGCTGTTATAATATCTACTTAGCCAGCAAGAGCCCGGTCAACCAGACCACTGCCAAGGCCACACTGACGCAGGTCCTCAGTTCTCTGTTTCAGAGAATGGAGAGCGAACCAGTATGTGTTTCATGTCGTACTGACGCACACACGCACACGCACATGCACACACACACACACACACACACACACACACACACACACACACACACACACACACGCACACACACACACACACACACACACACACACACACACACATGTACGTACATTGAAGACTACTCCCTCTCCCATTTAGACATTGGTTGCAGAAGCTCAAGCAAAGATGGGTATCACTATCCCCAATGGGGCATCACAGGCGAGTCTCCCTGTTGCCACAGCAACAGCAGATGCTGATGTCTCCCAACCAGGAGCCCCAGAAGCCGAGTCCACTCCCGACACTCCTCGCAGGACTGTCCCAAACCTACCAGAGAATGAGCGGTCGCATGTCGACGACTCGAGTGAAGGTGTGCAAGAGATTGTAGGGTGGAGTGAAGGTGTGCAAGAGATTGTAGGGTGGAGTGAAGGTGTGCAAGAGATTGTGGGGTGGAGTGAAGGTGTGCAGGAGATTGTAGGGTGGAGTGAAGGTGTGCAAGAGATTGTAGGGTGGAGTGAAGGTGTGCAAGAGGTTGTAGGGTGGAGTGAAGGTGTGCAAGAGGTTGTAGGGTGGAGTGAAGGTGTGCAGGAGATTGTAGGGTGGAGTGAAGGTGTGCAAGAGATTGTGGGCTGGAGTGAAGGTGTGCAGGAGATTGTAGGGTGGAGTGAAGGTGTGCAAGAGATTGTGGGGTGGAGTGAAGGTGTGCAAGAGATTGTAGGGTGGATTCTTGAGTGATGCATGATTGAGAGGAGAGAAATTCTTTGCTTCGTGTAAATTTTGATGGGAGCTCATTCTTAAAGCTTATGCAGCAATTGATATTGCACCCAGTTGAAATTGATATTGCACCCAGTCAAATTTGATACTGCACCCAGTCAAATTTGATACTGCACCCAGTCAAATTTATGCTGCACCCCGTCAAATGTGATACTGCACCTTGCAGCTATAGACATGACATTGCCCAGGATTACTGTCTGCATGTGTTTCGTATTCTGGAGACATTGAGTTCAAACGAAGCATTCTCAGTGAGTATACGTAGGTTGTTCCCTTTTAATCTAAAGACAGCACTTAAGCAATCAAGCAACCAGTTCTGCACAAGTTTAGAATTCTATTTTAGATGCAGTTCCACTGAAATGATGAAGTGAAAGTACTCTGTCTCCAGGCTACCCATGTTCCATATTTGGTAACATTCCCATGGCAACAATAAGATGGCCTCCTGGGTTATATTTGCAGTTCTATAGTTTGCAATTAGATGATGGGGATTGATTAGAGGTAAAATTATGATTTCTTGTGTGTATTAATGGACTTTGAAAGGTGACAGAAAGTATTCTTCAATTTGGAAATAGTACCTATTAAAATTTTCTGTTCAGTTCATTTTGTTAATTACTGACCCGTTTCATCTCCAATTACTTTGATGCTGAGTGATCAAATACTTCCATTCATTAGCCCATTGCTGAAAGATGTGAAGGTGATTGTGCAATGAGAGAATTGCACTGGAATATCCCTCAGCTTGTGTCTCTGTGTTCCACCTGTGTGTGTGTGTGTGTGTGTGTGTGTGTGTGTGGTGTGTGTGTGTGGTGTGTGTGTGGTGTGTGTGTGTGTGTGTGTGTGTGTGTGTGTGTGTGTGTGTGTGTGTGTGTGTGTGTGTGAGAGGGAGAGAGAGAGTCTGTGTATATTGTGGATGTGTGCATGTTTCTATATGTGGTAGCTACTACAAGGATATTGAGAATAATGTTTTCTGATCAGCACTGTCTTTCAGGTTGACAAGTACACATGCATACGTATCAATGTTATGTCTTCTAGTGGTAGTCCAATCAATAGATTGTCATGATGTTAACCGTCCCTACATCTTCACCAGTTGGAGAGCAGGAATGCATGTGAAAGAAGCAAGTAAGATGATACTAGCCAGGATCAGGGATAATTATTGCCAAAAGCCACAATTGTCATTAGCCACTGATGATGACACATACGTATGTAGCTGTTGAAATGTTTGGCAATTGTTCTTCCTAATCTTTTGGTTAGTGAAGTCTCATTCGCTCCTTTCGAGTCCACACCTCCACACAAGTGTACAGAGGTTTCTTCGCAAGTGTGTACACTTTTCTGTGACGTGGTTTCCCTTGCAATGTCCATGTTTGCTGCAGAGTTTGGTGAGATGCAGTCTGGTGTGGAGGTGTCAGCTGAGGGTGGAGCTCGGGAGGAGCTCTCGGATGAGGTGGCACAATTTGTGGACCAGGTGATCAAGAATGCTTTGATTGGCTATGAAATGGAGTTGGCTGCACAAGGGCATGGCAGAGTAAGGACGTAACTTATGTGTGTGTGTGAGGGGGGGAAGGGAGGGAGGGAGGGAGAGGGAGGGAGGCAGGGAGAGGGGAAGGAGGGAGGGAGGAAGGGGGAGAAAGAGAGGGAGGGAGAGTGGAAGGAGGGTGAGATGGAGGGAGTGTGGCAGGGAGAGGGGAGGGAGGGAGAGAGGGAGACAGGGAGAGGGATGGGAAGGAGGGAGGGAGGGAGGGAAGTTATGTGGGAGGAGGAGTGAGGGAGGGAGGGAGGGAGGGAAGTTATGTGGGAGGAGGAGTTAGGGAGGGAGGGAGAGTGTGTGTATGTGCATGAGTTGACGATGCCTGCACACTGCTCTCCTTCTCTCCCACCAGGCCAGCACTCCCAAGGATGAGGACAGCGATACTCACTCTTTAGCCTCAGAAACCACCGAAACGAGTGAAACAGGTCTAACCTCCTTCGCTGTTGGGGACACTCCTTCATCAGCCTCGCGCATGCAGTTCTCACACATCCTTCAGAAGGACTGCTACCAAGTTTTCAAGGCACTCTGCAAGCTGTCAGAGAAGGACGTGATGGATGGAACTGATGCAAGGTGCGTAGAGGGACATTTTGTGATGAATGTGTAATGGTACAAAGGGAGAAGCAGCTGTAGGTGACAAGCGTGAGAAGTTTGTGTATGTGAGTGAATGTGGGGCTTTTAGAGACAAGTGTGATGATGTTGGTACGTACGTATTAGTAAATGGAGGGCTCGGAAGTCATAAGGATTCATGGAGGGGGGTTTAGTGGACAAGTGCGGGAAATTAGAAGGGAAGCAAACGAAGGGGAGCTGGTTAGGTGACAAGCAAGAAATATTTTGTAGTGCATGTCGAATGTGAAACTAGCAGGAGGGAAACATGCCAGGTGACAGGTGTGTGAATGCGTAAGTATGAAGGAAATCACGGTAAACAGCGGGAAAAGACTGCTGAGGCAACATTTCAGAATGTGTGTTACAATTGGCAGAGTACTTTCATCGTTTCTTTTCCCAATTGCAGAAAGAGTGTTGCATGATGTAAGATGTCTCCATCACTTGCCACGTTATGTCCATGTAGCACTTTGTGTTCGTCATTTTAGTAGATTAGTGTTGCCTAGCCAGACAGCCCCTCCCCTCCCCCTCCCACCCCTCCCCCTCCCACCCCTCCCCTCCCCTTTAGGTCCACTGACTATAGGTCCAAAGTCCTTTCCCTTGAACTGATCCTGTCCATCCTCCAGAACAGCGGCCCTGTCTTCTGCACCGGAGCTCCCTTCCTCACTCTCATCAAGCACCAGCTCTGCCTTTCTCTCTCGAGGAATGGCACCTCGGCAGTGCCCGCAGTGTTTGAGCTGTCGCTGTCCATCTTCACAGTTCTGCTGTCTTCCTTCAAGACACATCTCAAGATGCAAGTGGAGGTGAGTGTGGGGGATTGTGTGAGTGAGGATGTAGTGATGGGAGGGGAGGCGTAGTGGTACAATGGAAGTGGTACGGCTGTGTGTGTGGGGGGGGGGCCACTCTGAGGTGTGTTCAGTGCTGCTGATTTGCTACCTTACCCCAACTTAGCATTTATTAGCCTATACAGTAATTGTTCCTTTTGATATCTTTTCTTTCTCCATTCCTCACACTCTTTCCCCTTCTGCCTATTTCTTGCTCCTTTCTCTATGCCTGATTCGTCTTTCTTTCTCCTAATGAATGACAACAACAACAACAGGTTTTTCTAAAGGAGATCTTCCTTCACATTCTGGAGACGTCGTCCAGCAGCTACAAACACAAGTGGCTTGTCCTACAGACTCTCAATCGGATCTGCTCAGGTATAAACACACACTACACTCCACACCACTGCACACTTTAACCTTCTGTACATAATACATCGCTAGATACTGTTCAGATTCAAATTTCTTGGAGTGAGGGCTTCTCAGCTGGTGTAGGCATGAGAAAAAGCTTAGTTCTCTAATTACAAGCTTAATCCAACAAGGTTTGAACCTTGCTGACGTTTTGACCAGATGCTGGTCTTCTTTTGCCCTGAGGAAGACCAGAGCATCTGGTCGAAACGTTGGCAAGGTTTTAAACCCTGTTGTGATCAAGCTGCTAATTGGAGGACTAACCCCTTTCAAATTTCTTCTTGATAACCAATAGATTTTGATGTTGGTAGTCCCAACTTCTAATGCAGTTTACATGCTTCATGTGATTTGAACCTCACCAATGAATGAGCTCCCTTACCTGTTGGTTCATCTAGATGCACAGACAGTGGTGGATATATACATCAACTACGACTGTGATTTGTCACTTCACAACGTATTCGAGAAGCTTGTTAATGATCTGTCGCGAATCGCTCAGGGACGGCATGCGATGGACTTGGGTGCTGCACCTCATCAGGAGGGTGCCATCAGAGTTAAGGTGTGGTCTTTGTGTGTGGGGGTGTGGCAGGTGGGTGTGGTCTGGTGGCGGTGGGTGTGGCCGGGTGGTGGTGGGTGTGGCAAGTACACCCAAGAGGAGGGGTCTCTGACAGCAGAAAAAGTCCCTCCCTAGTTAGAGTACCCTCACCATTTGCTGATGGGACGGCTGCAATTGTTCTTGTGGTTGCTGCTGCCACCCTGTGTGTGGGTGGGGTGTTAGATGAGAGTGAAAGTGACATTACCATAGGGGATAGGACATTTTCGACTCTTGATAGAATGTACACACTTCTAACATTGCTGACACATCTCTTGCTGCTAAATGCGTACTTGTTTACGCCCAGTTGCTATTAATAGTAGTTGGAAAGTTACTATGTATAGAATGGTCAATCTGATCTCACCCCCATGCAGGGTCTTGAGTGCCTGGTCCATATTCTTCGAGGAATGGTGGAGTGGAGCAAGGAGCTCTATACTGACCCCAACACAACCGGACTGACGGGACAAGATGTTGATTTGTCAGGTGACGAAGGTGATGTCAGTGAGGGACCTGGCGTCAAACACAAGCGAACTTCTTCCATGGCAACGGGAGACCAGAGTGGGCGGGACCATAGGCAAGGTGCGGGAATTGCCTCAACTGACAGTCCTGAACAGCTTGAGAGTCTGAAGTTGAAGAAGGAATTGATGGAACAAGGAATTGTAATGTAAGTATGTAGAATGTACGTATGTGTGTGTGTGTGTGTGTGTGTGTGTGTGTGTGTGTGTGTGTGTGTGCGTGTGCGTGCGTGCGTGCGTGTGTGTGAGTGCATGTTGCAAGTCCATGCAGAAGAAAACGTAGAGTCTCACTCCTATGACTTCAACTCATCATCGACACCCGGATACCACAGTATTACTCCACTTCTAAGACCATTTGAAGGAATAGTGTCACCCAGTGTGATGGAGATTGACTCACCTTCACTTGCTTGTCTTGAAGGTTTGTGAACCATCCCAAGAAAGGCTTAAAGTTCCTCCAGGAGAAGGCTCTGGTTGGGAGGAGCCCGAAGGAGGTGGCCAAATTCTTCCATGAAGACGATCGTCTTGATAAGGTAGAGAGGGCATGTGACTTGCATGTGATGTGCATGTGACATGAACACTGCACTGTACATGTGACTTGCATATGATGTGCATGTGACATGAATATGATGTCCCTGTGATGTCCATGTGAATTGCATGTGACTTGCATGTGACGTAAGATATACACTTCACAGCCCTTGTTAACCACTCCCTCGCATGTAGACTGCCATCGGTGAGGTGCTGGGAGAGTCAGAAACTTGGTGCAAGGAGATAATGTATGCCTACGTCGACTACCTGGACTTCAACGGGCTTCACTTTGTGTCAGCTTTGCGGCTGCTTCTGTCCAAGTTCCGCCTGCCGGGAGAGTCTCAGAAGATTGACAGGATTATGGAGAAATTTGCCTCTCGCTACTGTGCCACCAACCCCAAGTGAGTGTGTGTATAGGAGCGTATGTATGTACGTATTACTGGCAAGAAGAGAACATTCTTGAGGTGGAGATACGCATCATTTCATCTATGACTGACGCATTTGTTCAATTTTGAAATTAAATGAACTCTACAGTGAAATGTAGTTCAGTCACCTGTAGAACCTCATACATACGTACGTGACCATTAGACTATGTAAATTGAATTTTTAGTGAGATAGGCAGTTTATGTGTTATAGAGCATGCGCATTCTCTCCTCTCCTCCTCTCTCTCTCTTCCTCTGCATACCTCTTCTTCTCCCTCGCTTTCTCCTCTCCACTCCCTCTCCTCCCTTTCTCTCTCTTCTGTTGTGTTTCTCTTCCTCACCCTTTTTCTCTCCTCTCCTCTCTTCCCCTCCGTCTCGCTCTCCTTCCCCTCACCCCACCCCAGTGTGAAGTTGTTTGCCAGTGCTGACGCAGCCTATGTGCTGGCTTACTCTGTCATCATGCTCACCACAGACCTCCACAGCACACGGGTCAAGAGAAAAATGAGCAAAGGTGGTTGGATATGCTTGATTGAGCATCATGTGACTTACATGTGACTAACATGTGACTTACATGTGACTTACATGTGACTAACATGTGACTTACATGTGACTTGCATGTGACTTACATGTGGTGTACATGTGACTTACATGTGACTTACATGTGGTGTACATGTGACTTACATGTGACTTACATGTGGTGTACATGTGATTTGCATGTGACTTACATGTGACTTACATGTGACTTACATGTGACTTACATGTGGTATACCTGTGTTATACATGTGATCATATTCAATATAGTGACCAGGTCTTAGTTGAACTTTTGTGTTATACAGAGGAATATGTTCGGATGAACAGAGGAATCAACGACAACGCAGACCTCCCTCAAAGCTTCTTAGAGGAAGTTTATGACGACATTCTTAAGAATGAGATTCGAATGAGAGATTCAGCTAGAGCTGTCAGGGGAACAGTATACGGTGCCGGTGAGTGTGGACTACTGTATAGCAGTGTAGGGGGACGTAGGAGAGAGTGAGGAAGTTGTGTGTGTGTGTGTGTGTGTGGTGTGTGTGTGTGTGTGTGTGTGTGTGTGTGTGTGTGTGTGTGTTTGCATGTCTCAGCATACATCATTGT
>OZ025871.1:1862128-1897128 GCA_964019415.1 Ianthella basta | reverse complement strand
GTGTGTTGAGCACATGCAATTGTGTCAGTGTTCTCCACAGAATGTTTTAAAGGGTGCACTGGACCGATGGTCTAGTGAGGAGTGGCTAGTGGATGGTTGGGTGTGGGAGAGGGTGTCATCTCCATGGTAGAATGCAGAATACATTTTAATGCATGCACATGCTATTACCCTGTCAAGTCTAATAGAAGTCAGGTATTGCCTATCTTTCTTTCGAGTCGTGACTACCATTATAGTTGACATAGTCACAACGGCCTCATCTATGAATGCTATGACCCACACCACATGACTAGTGACACCTTTCAAAGAAGTTACAGTGCCGTGTTTATAACTACAAGGGAGCAAGCCTTGGGAGAAAATTGATTGGTGTGTATGAACATTCTTGTAACATGGGCTGAGAGGAGAAGACTCACATGATAGACCTGTAGTAGGTCCAAAGCGGTCATACGTGAACCTCCCTCTTGTCTACAGATCGCAGCCAAGTCCAGTCACTGTTCAAGTCCTTGCTCATCAAGTCTGTCATACAGCTGGAGTTGATTCATGCCATCGACAACATCATATTCTACCCTACTGCTAGCCGGAATGATGATGAGAGGAATTTGTCAGCTGTGAAGGTTAGTACGCAGGGAAGAGGAGTACGGGTGGGAGAGAGAGAGCTGTATTTCCACTAGGACTTTCCTGAGGGACATTTGCCCTTTACATTGTCCAAAGTACATCTTTTGAATTCCTTAAATCCCAGGATTTGACTCTTGGTTACTATTGGATCTTGATGGTGTTTGTAGTTATCTTGATGCATGTACCATTAATCTTCAATGCTTGAAATGCACATGTGTAGGGGTCCACAAAGTTGGGGTTGTACGTATAAAATAATAGTAGTAGTATATGATATTCCATATTGTAGCAGTCAATGGCAGGACCAGATGCAGTAAAGCGTTTGGAGATGAAAGATAGTTGTGGTGGTCACAGCCTTTTAGCGCGAAGTCATCCAAGGAGTGTTAGGTGTTCTGTAAAAGTGTCTGAGTGAAAGAGAAGGAAGGATACAACTCCTCTGCCATCGAGTCTTTTGTTGTAACTCCTTTGTAGGCTGGCACACCCTTCCTGGAGCTGAAAGGGGAAGACCCTTTAATGAACAGCAAAGGGATGTACCACCACATAAAGTCTCCTCAGATGTGGGCACTGTTGGACAGTCTGGACAAACTGCACAACTTTGCCCGACAGTTCAACTCCAACACGGAACAGAGGGTCATTCTTATGAAAGCAGGTATGAATGAGTTGGTGGGTGGAGCTCAAGGGATGCTAGTGGTTGCTATGGTAACTGTGTAGGTAGGAAGCCAGTGAGTTTGCTTGTTTGTTGTTTGTTGACTCTTGCTTGTTTATGTTTAGGTTTCCGTGGGCGCGCAAAGCCGAACCTGATGCGTCAGGAGACGTGCAGTCTGGCTAGTCTTTTGCGTGTGCTATTTCTGATGTTGAGCGATCCGACCAGACATGACGTTAGACCACAGGTTCAAGAGAGGTTGTTGGGGTGAGCATCGTGACATGAGGGGGAGGGGGCTGTTGGGGTAGTTGTGCTAGGATGGATACCGTGATGACTTTGACTGACTATTGTCTCTTCCTCTCCCACTCCATTCATCTCTGTTCACCGTCTTCCTCTCTCTTGATGAAGATTGATCAAGGACAGCCTACAGTACTTTGTGTCCCTTGAGGCAGACATCCACAGGGAGACGTGGACCCCAGTTCTCCTTGTCATCTTCATCAGGACACTCACCCTTGACTCAGATACAGTGAGGCTCCAAACATCTTCACCGCACACTGTACTAGTAACTTGCATGTGTAGATGCACAGTGGACTTCTGCAATGATTGATCACTGCCTGAACATGTGTCTACAACAGATTGAGGGTGTGCTCCGGTCTGGATACACCAGTCCCCCACATCACTCTCCTGCTAAGGCCTTCTCTTACTTTACCGTGTCTGTGATCTCCTCCTCCCTCATCCCTGTCTCCAACTTTCCTCTATTTGCTCTCCCCCTCCCCCCTGTGATTGTCCTTAATCTCTCCTCCTAACACTTCATTCACTCACCCCTCCCGTCACGCTTCACTTCTCCATTCATCCTCTTTCTAACCCATGCTGGCATCCCCCTGTAACCTCCCATCTTCCTCCCCCTCCCCCCTCCCCCTCCTCCCTCCCCACTCCCCCCTCCCCTCCCCCTCCCCCTCCCCTCCCCTCCCCTCCCCTCCCCCTCCCCTCCCCCCTCCCCTCCCCTCCCCTCCCCCTCCCCTCCCCCCTCCCTCTCCCCCTCCCCCTTCCCCTCCCCTCCCCCCCCCCACAGTTCAAGAGCCATATCTCTGCGTACTTTCCTGAACTCTGCCAGCTGGTAATGATTGACTTGAAAATGGAACTGAGGACGGCTCTCAGGTGGCTCCTTGGTAGAATTGGAACTGAGTACGCGATTGTACACTACCCTCAGTCTGCAGCATAAACGATTCTTAAAACAACAGCATGTTAAGAGAAAGGCCTTTGTGTTGACAAGATGGGTGGATGTTAGGAGATTATATTAACTACGTATACTACTTATGGTATAATTATATAAATGGCATACTATTTGCTGCTGTACATGTACGTACACTGTAATACGTAATATAGCAAGTAGACATTACAGTATATACGTAATTAAGGTGCTGCACATAATTATGGCATACAGGGGTATAAGAATTTAATTTATATTAAATTTTGTTTAACATAAGAAATTATGCAGCTATATGGAATTAATACATGTATATAGGCACAGGCATGCAGGTACGTATGCAAAATAAAACCAGACATTAATGACAGATAGGCATCATCCATGCAGCATGTGTATGCATGCCCATACAGTGCATGCCAGAGGTATATTATAAAGCTATATATTGCACTGAAGTGAGGGCTTCTCAGCTGGCTCAGGCATCAGAAAGGGTTGGTTCTCCAATACCAGCTTCACAACAGGGTTGAAAACCTTGCCAACGTACATTTCGACCAGATCGATGCTCTGGTCATCTTCGCCCTGAAGAAGACCAGAGCATCTGGTCGAAACGTCGGCAAGGTTTTCAACCCTGTTGTGAAGCTGGTATTGGAGAACCAACCCTTTCTATACATTGTACTGTATTATAACTATTACTATAGTTTAAGTTCAGTATGCACGCTACAGAAAGTGGCCTGTTTTACCCATGAGAAATCATGCATTTGTAAACTAGTTGTAGGGCTTTAGTTTACATGGTCGTGCACATGCATGCATATCTCATGCCTACATGTCAGAGGTATATTACAAAGCTATTGTACTGTATTATAACTATTACTATAGTTTAAGTTCATATGCACGGTCGTGCACATGCACATCTAGCTCTGTATACACATAGTGGCAGCGACACACACACACACGTACACAGAATGTACATCCTCATTAGAGTTATAATTTGAAGTGTCCATAATGCATGCAACCCATACATGGTCATGTACATGCTTAACTATAATTATGCAAGACGTCTATTAACTATTAAATTATGCAAGATGTCTATTAACTATTAAATTTTTTATAATTAATTATAAGGGGTTTCCATCACTATAGCTATATATTCATCATATCCATGTGCATGGCATGACATTGTACACAAAAATTATGCTTCTAAACTTCTGTCACAGAAAAAAGATACAAATGCGCAAAGCGTATTGTAACACTGTGAATTGTGTATGATGAGCTTTAAATGGTCTTGAGATTGGCGGCCAAGCCCCAAAGGTGAACCATTGAGATGAACAGTGCTGCCAAGTACGTCAGCATCCCTGACCCGTGAAGGATTCCAATACGTCTCTTCAGAGCCTGGTACTTGGGGTCCGTGGAGAGTATCTCATCCTTGTCCTTGTCGACGGCTCCTGGCACCTTACCTGCTCCTACTTCCTTCTCAAACCTGTGCTTTGCAAACATGGCATGGGTTGTGTTGGGACCAAGGTACACCGCATTCAGGAGCAATAAGGCAAGAGACGTGATGAGGGAGGAAGCCTTAAATGTTGAAACAGCGAGGTAGAGAGGAACAAGCTAAATGATTTAGCAATGAGGGTACAGTGAAAAGTGTGAAGTATCACGAAGCTTTAGGTTAAAAACAGTGCAGGACGTTTCAAACCAAAGGTCAACATCAACAGCAGAGTACAAAAGTTGACACAAACCCTCAGGTGGAAGGTTCTCGCACTGTTTTTTCAACCTAAGCCGTGTGATTTGCTCAGAATTCCTCCTTCGCCAATAATTCTCTTAATAAGCCTCTACAAGATTAGGGGACTTATAATAGTATTTTGGATAGACCCTCACCTGGTACAGCGTCCTTCCCTCCCAAGTGTACCAAGGGTGCTCATATGCCAAGGTTATCAGACAGACAGTCAGCAAGGCAGACCCGAGCCAGAAAGAAACTGGAAATAGCTTGCTCTGCAACAAACCAAAACTGTGGCGCGGAAGTGTCTTGAACATGATAGGCCCTTAGCAGTTAAAGGGTAAAGAATAGAAGAGTAAGTACTATAAACAGAAGACAAAATGATGACATCATCAATGTTTGATGAGGGGAGCCATAATCTATGGCATGACTCCCTAGGTCTACAACAGTGTAAGAACTGAATACGATACTCCATTCAACTCAGAAGAATAATGGGTAGGAGAGAGGCCCACTGTTAACGTGCAACACTTTTACAGACTCTGTAAAAGTGGAGCTTGAAGGAATAAGTCAACCTATATTATTTGCTTCATGCTTCGCCCAGGGCGACAACGCGCACATGAACGCAGTGCATCTCCGAAGCCCACAACTAACCTGATATTAATCCGACCCAAACAGACACGCCAAAGAACACAGCGAAGCTGAGAACGTTGGCTAAACGAACCCAAAAGTCAACATCAAAGTCGGCCATTTTAACCAAGCATCCACGTGACAATAAATGGCGCCATTCATGATCAGTAATGTCATGTTAACGTTCTGTGACTATAACATCCTTACATTACTAAAAACTGGATGTAAATAGCCAAAAGTAACAAAACAATGGCAATGAGGAAGAAGTACACTGTCCTACTGGAACCTGCAAAACAACAAAAGGCAAAGTAAATAAGATTAGTGCATTTATTTATAATAGCAAAGAAGTTCCTGTAACTAGTGAATAAGCTCAGGTTTGTCAATGTTTCAATGCTCTAGCCTTCATCAGAGCATGATTGATTGGTGCATAATGAATCCTGTACTTAAGCACAAAATGGTTGTCTGGGCACAAAAGATGTCAGATCAGAGAACCTGAACTCATTCACTGTAGAACCCCTAGACACTATGTATCAGGAGTGCGTATATGAATCATTGCACACACCACACCACACTACACCACACTACACCACACATCACACACTCACCTCTTTTCTTAGTCACCAAAGTAGCACAACAGGTTCTATCTGCTGACACACTCAAGGCAGCCATTTTGCCTCTGTTCTTTGACCCCGCCCCCTTAGCGGCAGCGTCTTCCAGTCTACAGAAGGTCACATCAGTCACAGAGAAACTGTGGACATTTCTTGCCATGGTAATAGGCTGGGGAGGGAGGGAGGGAGGGAAGCATATGGACGCACTCATCTACTTCAGTGAAGACTTTATTCCAGACACCTTGAAGCCTTGGGACATCCACAAGCCCACTGAATAAAGAAGTGTCCTTATTTCAGAGGTAGTTCGCACACATTTCTATGTAGCTGGGACAGTAGGCACTGTCCTCATTAGAGAGGTGTCCTTATTTCAAGGTGTCCTTTATAAGGACGTTCCAAACGCCTCAAGGGCATCATTTTGTGTTGATGGGCCAAACCTTTAATTCAGTACAGTTATCATGAACTGGTACTCACATGATATTTGTGGTTGTAGATTTGGACGTTGCCTCCAGCTGTCCCTATGGCAACCAGCCTGCCATCCTGACTGCAATGTCAAAAGTTAATAATGCATTTAAGAGCAACAATGTGAACTCTCTGCTACCACTCCACTCCTTGCCTTTCCTTGTCACCATCTATTTCTACCTCCTCCACCTCCCTCCCTCCCTCCCTCCTTCCCTCCCTCTCCCTCTCTCCCTCCCTCCCTCTCTTCTTCCCCCTCCCTCCCTCCCTCCCTTCCCCTCCCTCCCTCCCTCCCCCCTCCCACCCCCTTCTCCCCTCCCACCCCCTTCTATCTCCCTCCCTCCTCTTCCCTCCCCCTCCCCTCCTTTCTCTTTCCATTTCCTTTCCTCCCACTCCTCTTCATCATCCTCTCCTCTCTCTCCTCTTCTGTCACTTCCATCTTCTTCCTCCCCTCCCTCCCTCCTTCCCTCTCCTCCCTCCCCCTCCCCTCCTTTCTCTTTCCATTTCCTTTCCTCCCACTCCTCTCCATCATCCTCTCCTCTCCTCTTCTGTCACTTCCGTCTTCTCCCTCCCCTCCCTCCCCACTCCCCACTGACTCACCTCACACACATTGCTGTAGCCCTTTCCTTGCCTACACTCTTAGTTTGGCCGACTATCCACTTCTCACAGTCTCTCTGGACCAGATAGCTGGCTGGGGACCTCTTCCGATCCCAAGTGGCTGGAATGACCAGGGTGTGCAGAACAGCTCGGCCCTTCTCATCCCCCACAGATGGGGAAAACCTTCAAAATAAGACATAAAATGTTAAATAGTTACAAATTTCTTGGATGCATCATGTGAGGAATAATTGTATGTTTTAAATTAAGTTTGCAAAATCTCCATCCTTTTGAGTTGGGAATTGAATACCCTTAACTAAATTTTCCTGTGTTCTATGCCGAGGGGCACAGTACGTGGTATGCCCGTTTACTCCAGTGGATCCAGTCGAGAGAAGCCTCTCAATCACATCACAGCTAACTTTAGTCACATACAATGTACTAAGGCTGGGACGATTGCTGGTTTACTGTTGGAAGCTTCATTTGTTCATGGAAATATATAAAGGTATAATAATACTTGGCAATGGTGAGCTTCGTTGTGTGACACCACTAAGTTAAAAATAGTCACCTCATGCAAAGGTTAAAGCTTTCACTGGCTCAGAATCATATTGAAGTGGGTTAGGTAAGTAATGAGAAGAGAAGAAAGTGAAGGAAGAACAATAATTCACTTCAATCGTATTACTGCCAAAGAAAGAGTTCAGCAAAAGCAGAAATGAAGCTTTGAGCTGTTTGGTCTAGGGCCGCTTCGTCCCAACCCTATAATTTATATGTACACAGTACACACCCATCTCCACTAACTTGCAGCATCTTGTCCAGTACTGTGTACCCTTGGTGGACTGACAGTCAAACCTCTCCATCTCCTTCCCCGCCTTCAAGTCCCACACCACACCCTCTCGATCACACGACACAGACACAGCTATCAGCTGCTCTGGGTGGACATCAATGTCATATATCTCGTCTGAGTGGCCCTTCAGCTCATGCATCTTTTCAAAGCTAGGGTACTGGAATGAATGGTTGGGAGGAGACAACAGTTGTACAAATTTGCTCCAGATATTCATTACAGATACTATAGCAGTGTTTGTAAAATAATTGGCATTTACATGCATGTGTAGTTAAATTGGCTTGTCTGAATTGAGTCTCTTCCACACTCATGCACACACAGCCACGTCCTCCTTACCCCCTTCCCCTTCCAAACCACAGATCACCAACACCCCCTTCACCTACCACACACCACCTCCTCCCCTCCTCCTCACCTTCCACACTCGTACACAGCCGTCCACTCCTCCAGTAACTACTAGGTTACCATCAAAGCTGAACTTGGTCACTTTTGACAGGGCTTCCTCGCCTTCTTTGAAGTCACTCTGATGCTTCTCCCCAAGCTCCACTGCAAATGCATCTTCCTCCATCTTTGGTTCAGTGTCTCTGCTCACAGGATAGCTTGTCTCCTGTTGGAGTTCTTCGGTTTTGGCTGTCTTTTGGTTTTTATCTTTCTTCCTTTTCCGGAGGGTGGCATCCTCTTCCATCTTGTCATGTTGAGTTAAACACTTTAGTTCTTCAACTTCACGTTTAGACTTTGGTGTGGGGGTTTGCACCTTCGTCATGGGGGATTTACCCTTTTCTGTGGGGGTATCCCCCTTCTCAGTGGAGCTGGCCTCTGCAGGGGATTCCCTTTTCTCTGGCTTCTGACCAATTTCCTCAACTTTAACTCCTCCTTGCTTTCTATTCTCCTCCTCCCCCTCCTCCTCCACCCCCTCCCCCTTCCCCTCCTCCTCCTCCTCTTCCTCCTCCTCCTCCTCCTCCCCCTCTCCTTCCCCTTCCTCCTCCTCTCCCTCTCCTTCCCCTTCCTCCTCCTTTTTCTCTTCCTCCTCCTTGTGCTCTTTACCTCCACTTGTCACTTTGACCACTCTACACCCTTCATCCACACTGGCGACCAAAGTGCCCGGTTTGTTTGGATGTGGAGAGAGGTGTCTCATTAGCTCCGGTCCCATGTCATGTCGGTAGAGCAGAGAGGATGATGGCTTTAGGTTGTCCAACCCCACACAGTACACCTCCTACAGGGAAGGAATCACATACAGGAGTAGCTATTCACTTCTGCAATCATCAATGTGTGCGTAGGCACTTCTGTATGCATGTATACACAAACACACATGAATGCACACACGTGCGCGCGCACACACGCACACCCCTCCCCCCCACACCCACACACCCACACACACACCCACACACACAAGCACACACACAAGCACACGCACACACACACACACAAGCACACACACAGACACACACACACACAAGCACACACACAGACACACACGCACACAAGCACACGCACACACACAGACACACACACACACAAGCACACACACAGACACACACACACACACAAGCACACACACACACACACACACAAGCACACACACAGACACGCACACACACAAGCACACACGCACACACAAGCACACACACACACACACACAGACACGCACACACACAGACACACACACACACAAGCACACACACAGACACACGCACACACAAGCACACACACACATAAGGTAAGCCGGGGTAATTTCATCACTAGGGTAATTCCGTCACTAGGGTAATTTCGTCACTAGGGTAATTCCATCACTAGGGTTTTGTCCCAACTCTTGTTCCTTGGCTGTGGGCTTTTAGCTCACCGCCACATCGCTGTTTTACAACCTATCCACTGCACTGTCTAAACCTAAACGGGTGTGAGTGCGCTCCTTCTCGATAAGTAGTGGTAGAGTCACACGGTGACATTACCCCGCTCTGAAATAGTGACGGAATTACCCAGGTTTACTTTAAACATCCACCCTCCCAACCTCCGATGTCCTGAGTTAGGACACCTGTAGCCCACACACATCACAGAATAAATGGTTCAGTCCTAGTACACATCACCATCCAACCAAACCCGCATGAAACATCACACACTAGTACTGGAGACATTGTACATATTGGCAGTGATAGGTCCACGTATGCAGCATTGGTCCACATTTAACGTCTATTGTGGTATTCAACCAAATTGGATATGTGACAGCCAACGCAGTCAATGGTTCTGATGAAAAGCAGTGCAATCCTAAAGGTCGCGGGAGAGGCGCTGGAGGTCTGCAAAGGCTGCGTCATATGTCCGTAAGAAGGCAACTTAACCATACAACGATACGAGATTCTTGAGCAATACACAACTGATAATGATAAATCAATCAATTGCAGGACGTTTCGACCCGAAGGTCTTTGTCAACTGCGTACAGGATCAAGTTGACAAAGACCTTCAGGTCGAAACGTCTTGCAATTGATTGATTTATCATTATCAGTTGTGTCTTGCTCAAGAATCTCGTATCATTGTACTATCAACGCAACTATGAGCCTCTACAATATCATAAACTCCACACTTCAGTGCTTAATACATTGAATGATTAGAGCGAAATTTCATACCCAGGGCCTAAGTTAGTTCTGTGCTCATTGCCTATGCAACTGCATGTAGAGACACAGAAGTACTAAAGTATTGCAGGAAGTAGCAATGGTGAAAGGACTGCTTCTAACCCTTCACAAGCCCTTAGTACTTGAGTCGAATGAAGGCTAAAAGGTAAAGGAAATTTACCAATGCATTAGGCACTCCGGTGTGTGAATCCCCTCCTCCACCGGATAGGAGCACTGTCCCTTTCTCCTTCAGCGATACAATGGAATAAACTGGATAGTCAGTGTTGAGCACATGCGCCATTTTGGCAAACCAAATGACGTCATTAAATACGTTTTGCCGGAAGAATTTAGTACAGTAAACATAGCATAGCTAACCATACAAATTCGATCAATCTGTGACGTCAGACGTGGCTCATTTTGGCGTGCCGCGGGTGGACGGGTGAAAAGCGCTGTCGTTGTCAAACTGTCCCTAATCCTAGCTCGAGATGGCCACGATTTACCCCGGAGGAAGAAAGAAAGTCGCTTACTATTATGACGGTAAGGAGTGTTTGGTATGGCTGCTTTTTGAGCTGTCCGCTACTGAGATGGAGTAAAATGTAGAATTTGAACTGTTTGAGAAAGACTTTTCCACCACATTTAAGGTTTATTAGAAGAGTAGACCTATTTGGCTTGGTGTTCTGTCGAGTTATTTGAAAGACTTAGTTAATTTTGCTGTTCTGTTAGAAGGTTGTGGAGATTAGCATAATTACTGTTCTCGAAAGCTCTGCGTGAAGACGCCATTTTGTGGGTTAACATGGGTTGGGGTGGGTGTTTGTGACGCCTTCGTCTGGTCTACCGTTGTTGCTTTTTAAGAAGCTATTTCGCCCAAAAGCTTACTCACTCCTCTCTTGAAGCATACACATGGGTGTATTTGTGTGTTTGTTTGTTTGTTTGTGTTTGTGTGTGACCCATTCTGTTTATCCTGTTTGCACAGGCGATGTAGGCAACTATTACTATGGACAGGGCCATCCGATGAAGCCCCACCGAATCAGGATGACCCACAATCTCCTCCTTAACTACGGACTATATCGAAAGATGGAAATTTATGTGTGTTAACAAAGTGGGGAAGGACGGGTGACAAATTATTTATTTCTGTGAACTCATGCTTATGTAATATGTGACGCCATGAATGGATCCTTGGTGAAGAGCTCCTTCTTCCCTCCTGTTCTCTTCCATGGGCTTTAATGGACTGTTGATATGTCTAATCCATTGTGTGATAAGTAGGGTAATGTACCACTTTTGTTGTTACATGCTTGAATGATCCAGATATTTGTCTCTTGACCCCTCCCCCTGTAACCATGGTTACAGCGTCCCCACAAGGCCACTCATTCCGAGATGGCTAGGTATCACTCTGATGATTACATCTCGTTCCTGGCCTCCATCAGACCCGACAACCAGCAGGACCACCAGAAGGAGATGGTGCGATGTGAGTGCGACATCTGTTGCAGTGTTCTCTCTAGCCTCCTCCCAAAGACCTCCAGTGTGTATATCCTTTTAGGCCTGTCCTTGGGGAATATGCTGAACTGTAGTTGTGTGTTAGCACTGTCTCGTGTCTATGTGTAGAGAAACTACACTGTTTTGTCACTGTCATCAGTTGTCATTGTTCCTGTCATTGTTGTCACCATTTTTGTCTCCACTACCATCACCAGTAACTTTTTTTGTGTGCTTTCTAATGTCGTCATGTGTTACTGTATTTCTTGTCGTCATCCTTGTCACCCTTGTCATTGTCAAGTCAGTCATTATCACTGTCTGTCACCATCACTGTTAATGTCATCACTGTCATTGTCATCTGTCATTCTTTGTCACCTTATGTCCATCATTACATCTCTGTCACAGTCAATGTTGGTGAGGACTGTCCTGTCTTTGATGGGATGTACGAGTTCTGTCAGCTCTCAGCCGGAGGGTCTATTGGTGAGCGGGAGGGATGTGGAGCAACGTGGGTGGGTGTGGTCTCTCTGGGGGGGGGGGGGGGGATGGGGGTGTGTCTCACCTACTGGGGGTAAGGGGAAGTGTGCATCTTCCTTACTGGCTGTGTGTGTGTGTGTGTGTGTGTGTGTGTGTGTGTGTGTGTGTGTGTGTGTGTGTGTGTGTGTGTGTGTGTGTGTGTGTGTGTGTGTGTGTGTGTGTGTGTGTGTGCGTGTGTGAGTGTGCGTACATATTCATGTGCTTATAATACGTATGATACTGTGTATGTGTACAAGTGTGTATCTTCTTTCCACTACACTGCCCTCCCTTCTTCTCCATCTTCCCTTCCCCTCCCCTTCCCTTTCTTCCACCTCTCTCCTTCTCACAGCTGCGGCTGTCAAGTTGAACAAGAAGCAGACTGACATTGCTGTCAACTGGGCGGGAGGGCTCCACCACGCTAAGAAGTCAGAGGCCTCGGGTTTCTGTTACGTGAATGACATTGTCCTGGGTATTGTGGAGCTGCTCAAGTGAGTCACAGACAGGAGGGGAGGGGGGGGGGGAGGGAGGTAGCTCAACAGTGTAGAACACTCTTGTATAATGCAACACAGTATCGGTGTGTGTGGTGTGTGTCGACTCAGTACGTAGTAAAGTGGCAACTCTTTCTTCTAGGCAACTTTGGGACAGGCCCAAGTGTCCTCTTTCAAGGCAGTTTTGTACACAGTGATTCTCTATGTAGCTGACAGTAGGCACTGTCCTCATTAGCAAGCTTTTCATCGTAAGCAGGTTCCTCTGCATTGACTTGACCCAATTATCGCAATACAGAGCACAATGCACTCGAATATGTGACAAGAAGTGCTTGTGTGTTTGGTGTACGTGCAATGTTAACTGGTATTCAGGGATATAGTCGAGTTTCTTTTATTTCCACTGATGTTGGCCGCTTCACGAAATACGTAAGGCTCACCAAGGCAGAAATCTTCCTTTTTTTCATTTCTATGACTGTGCATATGTATCTGTTCTTTCTACTCGAAATAATTTTGCAGTATTGTTTTGTGAATTTTGTGGGCGTGAAAGTTATGAATATGCTCCGCACTGTTTGTTCCTATTGGTATAATATCAACCACTGTCAGCTGTAGTAAGGCATAAGGCATGTGTCAATAGGCAATAACTTCACACATTTTCTTTTGATGTACGAATGGCTTGTTTATTGGTATTTGCGCTGTGATATGTACATATCAGTAGTAGTTGTTGTTGTTGTTGTTGTTGTTGCGATGCATTTGTGTGACTGTCCATCCACATACATAGGTATCACCAACGTGTGTTGTACATTGATATTGACGTTCACCATGGTGACGGAGTGGAGGAAGCCTTCTACTCCACCGACCGTGTGATGACGGTCTCCTTCCACAAGTACGGGGAGTATTTCCCGGGAACGGGGGACATCAAGGACATGGGACACGGGAAGGGGAAGTACTACGCCATCAACTTCCCCTTGAAGGATGGAATTGATGATGCTTCTTACGAGACCATCTTCAAACCCGTGAGTGTGGGGGGAGGGATGTGAGTGTGAAGGTGCTGGGGGGCGGACTTGGGGGTTTGAGGGAGGGTTCATTTGGTACATTTGGAGATTCAACTGATGGATTTGAGGGTTCATCTTGTAGATTTGAGGGTTCAACTGGTGGATTTGAGTGTTCAAGTGGTAGATTTGAGGGTTACAATGGTGGGTTTGAGGGTTCTACTGGTGGTGTGAGGGTTGAACAGTGGGTTTGTGTGGCTGAACTGGTGGATTTGTCAGTTGAATTGAGTGAATTTGACTGTTTGAGGGTTGATCTGGTAGGCTGACCTCATAAATTTAACAACCCCAACTATGTCCTTTTTCCTCCCTCCCTTTTGCTTCACATTTCCCACTCCAACCAGGTGATGGAGCAAGTGCTGGATGTGTACCGACCGAATGCTGTAGTGTTGCAGTGTGGGGCGGACTCACTGGCTGGGGACAGACTCGGCTGCTTCAACCTCTCCCTCAGAGGTGAGCCGCTGGGTGTGTGTTGTAATGCCCTCTCTGTTTATGCGTGTTTGAGGGAGTCACCCTCAAACACACCCCGCCTCGCCTTCCCTCCTTCCCCTCCCTGTGCCCTTCCCCCCTCCACTCCCTCCTCTTTCCCCATTCTCTCCTTCCTCGCCTCATTCCTTCCCCTGTTGTCCTCCCCTCCCCTCCAGGCCATGCTGAGTGTGTTAGCTTCATGAGGAAGCAGAACCTGCCTCTCCTTATCCTCGGGGGAGGAGGGTACACCATCAGGAATGTTGCTCGCTGTTGGACTTATGAAACAGCCATGGCCCTTGACTGTGACATCACCAATGGTGGGTGAAATCGCACTCACTCAAAACAACTGTTCTTGCTTTTGTACGTATGTACTTGGATCATTGTCCTTACATTACTGTTGTCATAGTTACTCATGATCATACTTAGCCAGATGGCTTTGTGATATCGGTCACTCCGAGCACAGCACTCCTCACATCAAAGCTGTTTCTTCTTGGCAACAGACATGCCCTACAGTGGAGCCCTTCTATATCTGTATGTGCATACATGGGGCACTTTGAATTGGGGATACGTTGCCTCTCTAATGAGGACAGTGTCCACTGTCCCGGCTACATAGAGATGTCTACAAAACTACTTCTGAAATAAGGACACCTCTCTAATGAGGACAGTGCCTACTGTCCCAGCTACATAGAGATGTGTACAAAACTACCTCTGAAATAAGGACACCTCTCTAATGAGGACACTTGTGTCTGAAATTGCCACAAAGGTGTTCAGAATTGAAAGGCCTTGCCGTTGGTCACAGATACCCTTTAACTACAACTGTCCACATTTCCTGCAGATTTGCCATACAACGACTACTTTGAGTATTTTGGTCCCGACTTCAAGCTCCACATTAGTCCCTCCAACATGGCCAACCAGAACTCACCGGAGTACCTCAATCAGATCAAGTGAGGTTGTGTGTGTGTGTGTGTGTGTGTGTGTGTGTGTGTGTGTGTGTGTGTGTGTGTGTGTGTGTGTGTGTGTGTGTGAGTGTGCTACATTCACACGGCCTTCTCCTCCCCTCACACCCCATCGATCACAGGGCCAAAGTCCTTGAGAACCTCCGTATGACTCCCCATACCCCCGGAGTGCAGATGAGGCGTGAGTAGTGCACAAACTCTATGCTGACCAAATGTAGGCAGGAACCTTCCAATCTGTATTCTTTATCAATATGTATCTTTACAATAGTTAATTCCATTATTCCTGTTTATCCCCCAACTGCAAATTGCATAATGCTTTTCTTCTTTCCCCATCTCCATTTCTCCTGTCTGATAGCTATCCCAGAAGATGGCATCAAGGAGGAAGAGCATGATGATGATAAAGACAACCCTGATGAAAGGATCACTCGTAAGTGTGTGTGTGTGGGGTGGGGGTGGAGGATTAACACTCTTGGCAAGCCTGAAAATGTTGTTACTGAATGATGACCACAACCGTCATTCTTCTGAGCATTTCTTCTCCCCCTTCCGTGCCCTCTCCCTCTCCTCCCCTCTTCCTCTCCTCCTCTCTTCCTCTCCCCCTCCCCCCCACTTCCTCTTCTCCCCACTCCCTCCCCTGCTTTTCCCTCTCTCCTCCCTTTCCTCTGGCCCTCTTCCATTCCTTCTCCTATGCTGTGCTTCCCTCTCCCTATTCTCCTCTCTCCTCTTTCTCCTGCCCATAGAACACATGCAAGACAAGCACATTCAGAGGGATGACGAGTTCTCTGACTCCGAGGATGAAGATGACCGCCAGGATGAAGCGACGCACAAGGAGGAGACTGCTCCATCACGAAAGAGAGCACGAACAGCCTCTCCTGAACCTGACACTGACATGGCCCAGCCCGTACAAGGCGGCGCCTCCCCTCCCCGCCCAGAACCCAGTCCCATCACTCCAGGCGTGGCTCTAGAAAGCGTGGCCAACCAAGCGCAGGGGGCGGCACCCCCCGAGACGGTACCTCCACCTAAGCCCTCCCCTCTGACCAACACAGTGGCAGCCACCACCACCACCACCACAAAACCACCCGAGGAGACCGCCAAGAAGACTGAAGAGTGAGTATTTGTTCACTCAGCTACGTACTCTATTGTGTGGTGCCTCAGAATGGGATGATGGGGATTCTCATTTGAACTGGGGGGACCTTTAGCCCATCTAGCACGAGCCGCAATAACATGACTATCAATATATTGTGCCTTGAAGAATAGTAGGAATGCAGAGTGAACTCCACAGAATTGAAACTTGCTCCAGTGTTGAGGTGTTCTTATTCTTTTCAGCTGGCTGTTCTTAAGACTCTTCTAATTTAATTTGTTAGTTAAATTGGAACTGTCCTCATCAGAGAGGTCCCACTTGCAGGGCATCCTCTATAAGGTGCCAATGTACGGATGTATGTACTATATACATGCATGTTTCTATACATTCCTTCATTATATTATGCTTTTATATACATATGCACATGCATGTAATGCCTGTATGTCTCTGTGTGTGTGTGTGTGTGTGTGTGTGTGTGTGTGCATGTGTGTGTGTGTGTGTGTGTGTGCGCGCGCACGTGTGTGTGTGTGTGTGTGTGTGTGTGTACTCCCATTCTTGCATTTTTGTTTGTCTGTTGCAGGCCTGTGGCTGACCAGCCGAGCCAGCCAGCTGAGGACCAACCCATGGAGCACTGAGTGACGGTCACTTTCATTCATCTTTTGTTCTGTGCAGCAGCAGCCAACCAACTGGACTGTTTTAATAAATAGTTTAGTTTTCATTTTCCACAAACTGTTTACCATATAAGGCAGTTTTCTGTTCAGGTAACGGAGTATGTATTAGAGTATAATGCATTAAGTACAGTTACCTGTGCTTAAATATTTAAAACTGCATTCACAACATTTTATGTATGGGTAATTTGAGCGATATTACGAATGAGGCTGATTAATTGATAGCATCCGTTCATTATCTGCATGCATGCAGAAACATTCAGATCTATTAATATTTATATAGTACATGCAACTAGTGTATTATGTTTTGCATAATATTATAGTACAGTGCATTTCTATATAATTATAGGCATTAACTTACAAAACTGCTGTCACAGTGCTTCTTGTACCTCGTTCACAACTATATATCCAGGGCTTCAATTCTGTAACTGTCGGATTGATCATCTGTATGCACTAGTCTAAGGCAGCCATCTGTGGGCCAGACTCCTCTACAGTAATAGACTGCAATGCTTAATTAAGTACTATGTATTTGGAGGGAGGCTGGCTGTTTTAGAGAGGTGGCTGCCTAACACAGTGACCATCTTAGACAGGTTCCACTGTATCCGCAGTATATAGATATACAAGCATGTACCATGCAGCATCATGCATGTATTGGCTATACACTACATGCATTGTGTGTGTGTAGGCTATAGCATATGCATCCATTTGTGTTTGTAAACTCACTCTCCAGTATTTTATCTCCATTAGTTGATGAGGATTCTCCTTATTGTGTCAGACATGCTCAAGTTCACTGTGATATTCATCACTGTTCTTTATATTTTCGTTGGATTTTTCTATCTAGCCCTGAGGGCTGGGGTGACTGTTAACACATCCACTGGTGCCATTCAATCAGATTTGGAGGTGTTTAGCCTGCATGCGGACCCTGTGAGCTCTCTGGATGTGATGTCAGACAGGGCCTGAGGCACTCACACTAATGCATGCATGCATGCGCACATGCACATGTACACACACACACACACACACACACACACACACACACACACACACACACACACACACACACACACACACACACACACACACACACACACACACACACACACACACACACACACACACACACACACACACACACACACATGCATAATGGTTTGCACGAATACATGCACACATGTAGTGTGACATATATAATTAATATACATAATAAGGTCTGACTATGAATACTGTACATGTGTGTATATATATACACAGTATTCATAATCAGACCTTATTATGTATAATATGTTATTGATGCTAACGGCATGGGTATACACTGCACTATATATTATGCAAATACCCATGGCGTGTGTTCTTTTTACTGGTTTTCGAATCCTGATTGAAGCTATAAGGATGCCTTTGATGGATACTACTTTGCTATTAATGATGGACAGTACATTGGCTGTATACCAGTGAGTGCATGTGCATGCAGTGGCATCATCTAGTGTTGCCTGGTCTCTTTGCGATCAAGATCAACTTTCACCCTCTCTTTTCTCGGGTGGTTCTCTATCGTCCTGTACCTGGCCTTCCTGTTTGCACCCCTTGTGGTTCTGTTGAACTTGTTGATTGCCAGATGAGTAACACGTACACCAACATACAGGAAGATGTTGAGGGAGTTTTTGCTCTTGCAAGGGCCAGAATCATTGCCCAATTGCAGAGGAGAAAATGGATGCTTTGTAAAGAGTTGAGGGACCAGTGCTAGATATACGTGTGCATGCATAGTTTGTAAAATTAATGTGAATTGCAATTTGGCACTTGTTATTGTTGTGCACAGACTTATAGGAAACACTACTCTCAAAAGTATACATTTGGACAGGTTAGTTTTGCTTGCTCTTGTATACTTGCCCACACAGTTGTGCATGACGTGTAGGTCCATCCCTTCTTGCAGAGCTCACAGTTGGAGAGCTTGAAAAGAAGGAGAAAGAGGAGAAAGCTGAGGAGTGTGAATGACTTTGCTTGCCTCAACTGATAGTAGGTCTGTGCTTCACTGTGAAGTTCAGACAGCCACATTCGCTCCCAGCAAACCTGATGATGGCTTGGTATTGCCTGGAATACACTTATGTGTGTCATTTGCACTGGATTTTATGTAAATCTGCCTGAGATCGCCTTATTTCAGTACACGATGTGTGTATGGCACAACTGATGCTTGCATGTTATTAACACACTAGCTGCACCTTGCATGCAAGGGTTGAAAGTGCACTGCACCGATGAGGCCCCAAACAGGGTGAAACAGCTACATTGACTGTGGCTGCCTGCAGTTCTCTCTAAGGGATGACATAAAGTAGTGGCTATAACTATAGCATTGCATAGTGTGCATTTTAGGTGCAGTCCTTGTGCACGATTGCTTCACCTCATTCTGGCCATGGAGTGTTGTGTGGAATGTAGGGTCATGCATATGGTCCAGTAAGGTGATCAATCTTGCATGTGACATGCATCTTCACTGGTCACACCTGTTACAAGAGACAACCACGTGAGCAGTTATGACATATTGGGCTTATGCAGTGTCATGCAGGCATATTATAGGCCTAGCTTCATATAAGTATGTGCAGAGTGAAGTCGAATATATATAATTATTATGCTGCTCGCCTATATGTGAAAGTTGGAACTTAAAAGTCATCTTAAAGCTATAGTTGTTTCCAAATTTAAGTTAGCTTTAGCTCACAGTATATTACACACTAAAGCTAATGAGGTGCTGCTCACTTAAAAGTGAAAGTTGAAACTTAAAAGTAATTAATCCTAAAGGTAGTTGCTTCAAATTTAAGTTAGCTTTAGCTCACAGTATGTACACACTAAAGCTAACGAGGGACTGCTCACCTATAAGTGAAAGTTGAAATTAAAAGTCATCTCAAAGGTAGTTGTTTCCTAATTTAAGTTAGCTTTAGCTCACAGTTAAATACATGCTAAAGTTGCTGAATTAGTGCATACTTTATAGCTGACAGTTGAAACTTAAAGATCATATTATAGTTATTCTTGTCAACTATAAGTTAGTTTTAGATCAAAGTATCTGTGTCTTAAAGTCCTTGAAAGATGGAACTCCTTAAAGGTGAAAGTTAGAACTTAAAGTTGTCTTAAAGTTAAATGCCATCAAATTTAAGATAGATTTAACTCTCAGCAAAGCTAGTAAAGTCACAGATCTTTCCAGTGTTTTGTGTTGCTGGCATTGGGTGCATGCGAACCATGCATGCACAGTACACAGAGATATGAGATTAGCCCTTTGCTTAATTCTGTTTCTATGTACATTGATCAGGATGTAGAATAATGAATTTGAACCCTATATACAGCCATGTATTATGTGCGTCCCCTTTCATTGTATTGGGTGCAGTCTGATTGAGCACCAGGTGAGCTGGCTTACCAAAATGGTCGACAGTTGAAGTCAACAGAAAGCCGGTAAAGGATGCTGCCAATGCCGATCAAGTTGAAGAAGACAAACAAAAGTACAATGATCAACACATGGAAATCCACCTGTCATAATAAACAATATATAATGACATTGATTGAAAGTGTAGTCATTGTTTTATAACCATGATGCTTATAAATGAAATTGCATGTCAAATACATTCATGCATAGCTATCAAAATGTATTTGAAGCTGCATTTTTGTAAGGGTGCAAACCTTACGATTAGTTATTTGAAATTCTGTTCATGAGTATACTGATGGATACCTTCAGTGGCCAAGGGACCTGAATTGCTGGAGAGTGGCTAGCCAGCTAGCTAGCTAGCCCATGCAAGGGACAAGTCACAAAACACTGGAGGTATTCAATAGTGTACTCATAAATGGACCCATCATTAACATGACATGCAGTTTTGAGCTCAAACACATAACACAGAACATGTGTACGTAGCTAAACTATTGAAATAAGCGTGTTATTGTATGTTGAATAGGGCCATACCCTAGCACAAAACGGAAGTAATAATTATGTAGGGTGTATACACGGGAAGAATTAGAACCTTACGGTATCTTAAATACATTTTACAAGCGCAGTTTTCCTTGGAGCTTCTACCGATGACCGACACACAACCTCCTCCGTACAATCCTCAGGCCCAGGGAGGCTACCCTCCTCCCAGTCAGGGCTATCCACAGGGCTATCAGGCTCAGTACCCTGGCTACCCAGCGCAGCAGCCCGCCGCCCCGGCGTACCCGTACCAGCAGACTGCCACTGCCAACGTGAGGACATGTGCTGATATGTGGCGTCTGTGAATGAATGGAACCAGCCCTGTACTGTTCGTAGTGTCGGAAGCCGCTGACTGTCAGAGCTACCTCCACAGATAGTGTAGCATAGGTCTCTGTTGTCTGCTTCTACTGCCCTCTTCCCTCCTCCCCCGTGTGTGTATGTGCGTGCGTGCGTGTGTTCTGTGCGTGCGTGCGTGCGTGTGTGTGTGTGCTTGTGTGTGTGTGTGTGTGTACATGTGTGTGTACATGTGTGTGTGTGTGTGTGTGTGTGCATTTGTGTGCATGCGTGTGCATATAGGTTGCTGTTGTCCAGCAGACGCCTACCGTGGCAGCAGCCAAGTTTGGAGAGCAACCCCTGTCCAACTTCCAATGTCCGTACTGTGGAAACATAGTGACTACCCGTACAAGGAACAAGATGGGCAACACCACCCTGATTGTAATGCTCATTGCCTTCCTGTTCATCGGGTTCTTTGCTCTCATTTTCCTCTGCATTCCGATCTTTGACGATGTGGAGCACGTCTGCCCCGTTGATGGCAATGTGGTCGGTGTATACAAAAGATTTTGATGAGCAAACTTCCTTGAACTCTTAAGTTTTGTGCTAATGACCATGGACACACTGCCGTAAAACACAATGTCATGTTTACTATAGGCCTCATGTGTATTCTGGACAAGCGGTGTGAGAGATTATTTTATTTTATTCGTCATTTATATACCATTTGCATTCCATCAATGCAATTACTTGTGTATCGTAATTGCAGTGATAAATTAATTGAGCATTTTCACATGTGAGTAACGCACAAGGGTGCTGGAACAAGATATTAACTAAGCGAAATTTAGCGCGCGAATAAAATAGTTAGGATACGGTATGTGATTGCACCACACGGAAATGGAATGATGCAAATCTATCCGCCTCCATTTAGCACTCACCGCCCTGTTTACGTTCCAAGCTAGCCATTCTCTGAGCCCTTCTCTTCCTCAAAGTATTGCAGATGAGTGACAAACCTCCTCCATACCCGGCGCCGCCCCAGGGAGCTTACCCTCCCGCTCAGCCACCGCTGAAGGAGTATCCTCCGCAGCAGATCGTCGCTGCCAATGTGAGTGAGAAGAGGAGAGCCAACTAGCTATGGGGGGTGGTATTTGAATAGTCAGTGAAGGAAAACACTGTCGTACTGTTTGGAGGAAGACGGGACGGACGCATTACTAGAATTGGAGGCTCACGCGAGAGAAAGATGATGATTAAGGAAGGGGTTTCTCTGTTGCTCGGCCCCTCCTCCACTGTCCGGCATTTGCTACAACGGCTGCCGTCCAGTCACTAACTGAAGCTAGTGATTGATAGACTCGCGCACTGGCTGTTGTTGTGGTCGATCGGGTTTTCTACAGGAGTCACGGAATCTACCTCCGCAACGCGTTTTGCATACAAATTGCTATTCCTTGTTTATAGTGAGCTAATGTTGAATGTTGTTTGAAGCTGGCACGTATTGCTATCTATCGCATAAAGAACTGGCAATGTTCTTGGCAAATAGGCGGACTAAGAGGGTCGAGCAGCCAAAGTCACCTGCATATGTAGGTATTCCACCATCCTATGGTGTACAGTTCAGGCCTGGATAATGCAGTTGGCTCAAGTTTCAAGAGGATATATTATAGGGTGTTTGTGTCTCTCCTCTTGGTATGTTTGTGTGTGCAGGTTGCTGTAGTGCCGCAGGGGGCCACTGTCTTACAAGCCACCTTTGGAGAGCACCCGCTGTCCAACTTCCAATGCCCTTACTGCGGAAATGTGGTCACCACTCGCACTCGGACCAAGATTGGCACCACGGCCATTGTCATCACGGTGGTTGCCTTTCTCTTCATTGGAATAATTGCCATTGTCTTCCTGTTTATCCCCTCCCTCAATGATGTGGAGCACATCTGTCCCGTTGATGGACGTGTTGTTGGCACATACGAACGAAAGCTTCTCTAAGCAGTATCGCAAGTACGTAGTGACTAACAATCTTGAGGAGCTGCTTCTACTAATGTATTCTTGCTAATGTTGTGCAGACTACAATTATACTTTTCATTGTAGCATAGCAACTAATATAAATGTCATACGTTTTGTATGAGTTATGGATGAATGCTGCGTTCATTGTGTTTGAGTCAGTTTTAGGACTGTAACAGAGGCTGAAAGTTAACCTCCAAAGCTTAGTTCACCTTTAAATGCAAAAATTTGTTGTAGCCTTGATTCAAGTATGGAAAAAGTCTTAATTACTGAACTAATTGCGAGGCAAATAAGTCACTCAATTGATTCAAATTAGTATTTTAAACTTACCATAACAGCCAGTTTGGGACACTTGATTTTGTGCAATTGTCATAAGGCTCATTCTCTCATCGCCGGGAGGTATTTGTTTCACCACTGTCTGTCCTGCATCTGCATAATCTAAAATCTGTTGTCTTCTCAGTACATGTTTCCTGCACTCAGAACTACCTCTGAATCAGTTCACTGAACCATCAATACATAACCACTTTCATCATTTTCTGCTGATGTCCTTTGATTGCTACGTAGCCAGACCTTGTACACAGCCATTGCACCCGGGGGGGGGGAGGGCTTGGACATGATTGCACAAGCACCAGAAAGCATCTGTTTCAGCTGCGTACACTACCTCAACGCCAATCTTCTGCTGTTATTAAACACAGATCTTGACCCAGGATGAATGTTGTTGGATTGTGCTGGAGTGGTCAAGTGTATATTGATCACAACGCCTTTTCGCATGCTTAAGCTTTTTGCATGATTGCTCAAGAGTGCCTGACACAGTTATTAATTTATCCTGTGGTTGTCAGTTGGGCACTGCCAGGGGGCTGTACATGAGTGTGAAATAGTCCTATTGTGTCCCATGTGTGTGTGTGTGATGGTGTCCCTTATGGATGGGAACAGTGCAACTTGACACATTTTACTCCTTATGGGAATAGACTCACAAAAAAAACTGATAGTGTTATTGAGAATATGCTTGAAGGAGTGATTAAAGACAAAATGTTACATCTTAGGTGAAATGCTAATTATGTTTATGTGTGTAATTTTAATGGCTTGCTACTTTTGTGGTTGTATTTAGAATTCCCCCACAATACCACAATGTCACTTGATCCCAGTGAAATGTACACTAATTGAGTTACTAGTGCTGATGCAGCCTGTACACAGGACCCCACCCTAGACCCCACCCTAATAACAGATACGTATCGCAAGGGAGGCAGCCACTACAGGGAAACCACCTTAACACATGAATATACAGGGGAAATCCCATGTGCCTGTTGCCTGTAGACACAGTGGCAGGTAGCGGAACATGATGTGGTTTTGGGGGGGAGGGGGAGGGGGAGGGGCAGGCGGCTGCTTGGTGGCTGAGCCATATCCAGTCAATGCCTATAGCAACTATATTCAACTATTTTTCTGGATCAAGATGTATTGTGGAGGGGAGCTACAGCCTCCTAGACCTTCCCATCCCCGTTCTGCCATTTCTTGCATAGACATATACCATGCACCCATACGCATGCATGAAGAATTGTACTAAAGATTATTCTCAAAATATGGCCTACCTTCCAGTGCACAGCTGCAGTGGATTACATGCATGTCAATATTAATGCAGTGCAAGTTACAATACTTCTTACACCGCTAAGATGTGAAGCAAATTAATAATTGTACTATGGACAATAACGTAGATGCACGTCTATGATGATAAAGATTGCAAAACATTTCCCCAGAAACAAGGACGTACAGATGTAGGAATGGTAGAGTGGCATGCACATCTCTGCAAACACATGTACGTGCATTCATGGAATCCACAAGGTGGAACGCCTCAGAAACAAGAAGGGGAATCATACGTGTTATGCCATTCAACAACAGCAACCAACAGGAACCGTCAACATTACAACAATAACAGCAACGTACCACAGCCAACCAACAACAACCATCCCTGCAAGGATAAATCTAAATAGCTAATAGAAAGCTATATCTCATGATCAAAGCATACCTCACTGCTATCATGGCACATGCAGGCTCTGCAACTAATGCATGCATGGTTATATATGGTCATGTGCGTGTACTAGTGGGTACAAAGTAGTTGAGATGGTGGATTGAGAGCCCTCGCATTCAACTTCATTACGTACATTGGCAGAACAGCTTCCCCCTCCCTATCCGGAGACTGAAGAAGAGAAGACCCAGTTGGCAGGAGGAGGACTCTCTTCCGCTTCCCCTGCAGAAGCAAAGGAAGCCTCCTCAAAGCTCTACCCTCCTGCGCAACCCACGTCCACTGCCCATCCACCGTTGCCCGCCGCTCAAGGAAAGCCGCCCCAATCTACTCCTTATAATAATCCCGACCAGCCTTATAATTAACCACCGGCACAACAGACTCCTCCTGGCGGATACCCGGTAAAAGTGCCACCTTCTTCAGTGCGCATGCCTGAAGTGAGTTGTTTCGGTCGAGTTGAACAACTGCTTGGCTGGCGGTGCATTATTTCCACCGCCTGTGGGAGGCCTAGGCAACCCAACGCATACGGTTAGCTGCCAGTCTCCTTCCAACGGAGCTGCATGGGCTTAAATATATAGCGGTAGGTTTGAATTCTCCGTAGCCAATTTAAAAGTATTTGTGATATTCATAGAACAATAATTATAGCATATAATTATGATAATAATAAATGGTTGAAACAAAGTAAAATCCTAACAATAAATCATGCAGGCTAGCAATCAGTAACTGGTGCACTAGGGTGCACCTACATGCAAAAATGAGTGTCATTGAAAATATATACATTACATATTAAATCAAAATTGTCTGGGGAGGAAGTGCCCATGTTCATAGAACTGATATCAAATTAACTAAAAATACAAGCTTTTGTGATACGAACTCTGTAATGCTAAAATTAGAAAATGTGTCTGGTTTAGCTACCAGCCACCATTTGTTGTACAATAATTATGATAATTACAGTTTTTATTAGGAATAGCTACACATAATTATACTTTCATGGCCGTTTTCATGGTTGTCCCAAATTGTGATGACAATGGAAGCAGCATGTTGGGTGCACTTACAACAATTATAAGAATTACTTCTTTGTAGATTGGGTATAATTATGTTCAAGAACTGCAATGGAATAGTATAGCTTTGTGAATTGACACTGAACAATTTTCTGCATGCAGGTGAGGCAAGCCATGTCCTGAAGTAGTCATGCAGTCTGGTGTATATACTGTGACCCCTCCACACATGGGGATGGGTCAAGTGATGTCTGACTAGTCCAGAAGCAGGGCATTTTTAATATGGGTTCTTTCTAGGCCGTTCTATCATCAGTAATTCTTAGGTATATAATACTTAAGTACCCCCATGCAGATACTCATAGCCTAAACTGTTTGGAGATTCAGAGAATATTGGCCATGTGACACCATTTTAATTCATATGTATGTGCAGTTTTCATTTTATACACCCTGCTACATGTGCTTGGAGTGATTGGCTTCTACCATACTCTTTCCTCATGTATGCGTGTGTGTGTGTGTGTGTGTGTGTGTGTTTGTGTGTGTGTGTGTGTGTGTGTGTGTGTGTTTGCATTGTGTGCGTGTGTGTGTGTGTGTGTGTGTGTGTACATGTGTGTGTGTGTGTGTGTTTGTGTGTGTGTGTGTGTGTGTATATGTGTGTGTGTGTGTGTGTTTGTGTGTGTGTGTGTGTGTGTGTGTGTGTTTGCATTGTGTGTGTGTGTGTGTGTGTGTGTGTGTGTGTGTGTGTGTGTGTGTGTGTGTGTGTGTGTGTGTGTGTGTGTGTGTGTGTGTGTGTGTGTGTGTGTGTGTGTGTGTGTGTGTGTGTGTGTGTGTGTGTTTATAGGGTTCTACTATCCAGCAGTCGGGACAGCAGTCACATTTGGGGTGCAGCCCCTGGCCAACTTTCATTGTCCTTACTGCGGAAACATTGTCACTACACACACAAGGAACAAGAGAAGTAACACCACCCTCAGTCTAATTCTCTTTGCGTTCATGTTCATCGGATGCTGTGCCTTCGTGCTCTTCTGCATTCCGATCTTTGACGATGTGGAGCATGTCTGCCCTGTTGATGGCAATGTGGTCAGTATACACAAACAGATTGATATTAATTCAGTTAGACTATAAGATACAAGTAGATGTTCAATATATATACCTTGATGTCCGTGTCCATATTCTTGACAATTGTATTACTTTATATGACAATAATTGTGTTTACCCACTATTATTGAATTCACCACAATAATTGTCAATGTTGTTATAAACACATGTGCCCTAGCTTGGTTGGTCACCCAATAGTGATTTGTTGTAGAGAAAACTAAACCATCCTTGCTCGGGACAGCAGAGTTGATGTCTGTGTGGCATGAGACAGGTTTACACATCACTGCTCTTCTGGAAAGAAATTGTGGGCGAACTTGTGATTCAGAAATGTATCGACATGTTGCTGATATGCACGACAGAGGAAAGCGCTACCACCTCACCACAGGGTAATCCATGTGTGTATATAGGGTTCACCTAGTCTGGCTTGCTAGACCGTCCAGTAAGCGCCCAGAGGCGCGGAAGAGACGGTCTAGCAAGCCAGACTAAGGTTCACCAGGTCCAGATGACTACATTTATGTTGAATGGTACAAAGTGAGCTTTGGCTCAGAAGCTTAGGAAGCTATAGCTAATGGGAATTCGTACCCAGGCACACATGGTTACCTGGCCTGTTACTTCCTACAACCTGTCATGCGTACCTATCGGCATCCACATACAGTATTTAATAGCTGCATATTAAGTACGCTAAAACGATAGCTGAGAGGAGAATCTCGCGCATTCAAGATTTAAGGACGAACAATGGCAGAGCACCCTCCCCCTTCCTACCCGGGGACGGAACCAGAGAAGGCTCAGTTGGCGGGAGGAGAAGGACTCTCTTCAGCTCCCCCTCCAGGCACAGGGCGACACCCAAGCAGCGTACCCTCCTCAGTACCCGGGGTACTCACCCTATCCACCGACGTCGGGCGCTCAAGGAGAGCCGCCCCAATCCGCTCCCTACCCCACCCAGGCTTACCCGCCCGCGCAACAACCCCCACCTGGCGGATATCCAGCTAGCTATAGCGTGGCACCACCTCACCCAGTCGCCGCAGTGAGTTATTCCATGTAATTTTAGATAATCTAGGTGGTTTCCAGTGGGAATGACGCGCGGCGTTCACAAAATTATCGCTATACACTTATTGCATAGCATTTAATGTGTTAATTCCTGTCACGGGGCCCTGCATGCATAGCTATGTACATGGAGACGTCGACTGTAGCTGTAGCTAGAAATGTGCCTCCATGGCTGATACTCGATCATCACTTCAGGCCTGCAGTTCTGCATTCTCTATGTAACATATTTCTATGACAGGGTGCTAGGAACTATGATTCCCCGAGTTTCACATGTTGAGATGTTTGGTCCCAACTATATATTTGGAGCTAGTACTTTCACTATATGTACCTTTTTACCCCATGTGTGTGCGTGTGCGTGTGTGTGTGTGTGTGTGTGTGTGTGTGTGTGTGTGTGTGTGTGTGTGTGTGTGTGTGTGTGTGTGTGTGTGTGTGTGTGTGTGTGTGTGTGTGTGTGTGTGTGTGTGTGTGTGTGTGTGTGTGTGTGTGTGTGTGTGTGTGTGTGTGTGTGTGTGTGTGTGTGTGTGTGTGTGTGTGTGTGTGTGTGTGTGTGTGTGTGTGTGTGTGTGTGTGTGTGTGCGTGTGCATGTGCGACTGTGTGTGTTTGTGTGTGTGTGTGTGTATGTGTACATGTGTTCTATAGGCTCCTGTTGCCCAGCAGATGCCACCTGTAGCATACACCTTTGGAGTGCAGCCCTTGACCAACTAACCATGTCCTCACTGCGGAAACATGGTCACTACGCAGACAAGGAAGAAGAGGAGTTCAATTACGTACATAATAATGCTTATTGCCTGTTTCTTCATTGGATGCTTTGCTCTCATTTTCCTCTGCATTCCAATGTTTGATGAAGTGGAGCACGTCTGCCCCATTGACGGCAAAGTGATCGGTGTACACAAACCATTTAATTAAATTGTCTGTCAGATTAGTGATATTGTACTGACATATAATGAATTATACACTTATAATGCAAGTGTTTAGTATAGGTTTAATCTGTATTAATTCAATTAGCAATTAAATTGAATGAGTGTTTGTCCACTGTGAACATATACCACTCACCCTATTATACTATCAGCACCACTGTTTCATGTGCTAGCTTCACTGGTGTGTGGGAAAATTTTTTAGTGGGAATTTTAGAGCATCCTTACATACTTTTGGCACTGGATTCAATGCCGGCTTGGCAGGTTAAAGTTATTTACACTTAACACTTCTCTTTTTGGGTAGTGTGCATGGATGCGTGAAGCTTGCAAATCATCAAACTATATGCTAAAACTATATATCAAAATGATACAACAATGAATATTAACAATACAGTTAAAAATAAGACAACAGCACTGCATGTCATTACATTGGCACAGTCATTGTCATCATCAATCATCAAAGTATATTTATTACCAGATGCAAAAATTTCTTTAAAAGTTGCTGTGTAATGGAATGCAGCACTGCCTCCCATAATATGTCACTGCTTCTAAACATTGTCAGTGTGCTATTATATAGCTCACATGTGGGCCCAGAGTAGAGAAGACTGGAGACTGATCTGTAGTACATTAGCGAACACTGACTAGTATATATATTATGCGTATGCGTATGTATGTATGGCTCAGTGAATTATGATTATGATTATGATTATATATCTACATAATTTAAAAGGACTGTTACAGCACTTAGTCTATCACTTTGTTTGACTGTTAGTTTAGGCACATAATAATGCCTTTGCTTAACTTCCTTACGACAACATCCATCTTCACACCCTGGCCATGGGCCCATAGGGTTAATAGGGTGAACCCACTTTGTAAGACTTTCAGTGATTGAGGTCATATAAAGTGTTGAAGCCAAAACTCCTGCATTGTATCATTACAGCTAGCTAGTATAGGAAGCTATCTAGTTCAGTGGTTATGCAGTATTACTCAACCTGTGATGTCGTAAGGAAGCTTCATATGTATTTTATATAGCAGATAGATATCTATACCTCATGCAAGGCATATAAGCATAGTTATCTCACTGCATACTTCATCAGGTCAGTCATGTGTAGCTGTGGGTAACCATGTATTATAAAATTAATGCTAGCGCTATAGTTGACATGACAACCTCATATTCAAGACACATCTAAGGCATATAATGGCAGAACAGCCTCCCCCTCCCTACCTGGAGATGGAACCAGAGAAGATTCAGTTGGCAGGAGGAGAAGGACTCTCTTCTGCTCCCCCTCCAGATCGATGCACAGGGTGCTTCTTCTGAGGTCAGCTGCCCTCCACATCCCACACCCACTGCTTATTTTGCACCATCACTGATGCCCAAGGACAGCCACTCCAACCCTCTCCATAATACCCCTACCCTAGTGTAACCCATCCGCACAACTCAACCTATAGATTTATCTGCATGCATGCTGGTGCTTTGCATGCCAGACATACAGTCAGTGTCCCACATGCATCAGGACCCCTCACAGTCAGTGAGTTACTCCTGCATGGGGCCGGTTAGTTTGCTGCACACTCACATGTGTGTAGCTAAAGCTACGTATACAATAAGCTCTCCTGTCACATGCAGGCTCTGTGAATTGAGCTAGAATAGCTAGAAATGATTGGCAGTAGTGTGGGCTGCTGACAATGCTTTCCAAACTGGCAGCTACATACATGAAAGAAACAGTTAATTAACCAACTGTAACACCAATACTGGTGTAGTTGGTTGGTGGTATAAGCCCAGTGATCCTTCAAGCAACAAACAGTTAATTAGTTGGTGTCACCATGTCACATGCAATGCATACAACATATTTAAAATATTTACCACTAAAAGCCCATGCATGCCCAGGTATGCGTTTGCCTTGTAATCTTGTATGCCTTTGAATTCCCTTGATTATTCTTCACTTAAATCCAACTAAGGTATCCATCTTCCTGCTTCTCATGCAATCCATTCCTTCATTTCACCGTGCTGCTTGCGGATGGATTGGCTGGCATTCACTGTATTTCTCTCTCCCTTTCTGTGTATGTGTGTGTGTGTGTGTGTGTGTGTGTGTGTGTGTGTGTGTGTGTGTGTGTGTGTGTGTGCGTGTGCGTGTGTCACAGCAGAAGACAACAAGATATACCGTGTGCAAGAGATAGCAGAAGTGAGCACTTTTGACACGCATGCAACCTGGCTGCAGCTTCATTGCCCACACTGTGGAAACAGGGTGACTACACGCACAAGATGGAAGAGGACAACATCCTACTCGTTCTAAATTGCTCCTTGCATTTTTGTTTCTGGAATGCTTCGCCTTCATTTGTATCTGCCTTCCATGCAGTATTCCATGATGTGGAACACAGGTAACACCGTGCACCTTTGGCTATCACTCCTTGTTTCAACTGCTAAGGAAGCATTAGTAGGAAGCTGGTTCACAATCACTGCTTACATCATCTTGACAGCCAATTGTACCCGTAGGTATCCACATGCATTATATAAACACTTTATATAGCAAGCACTGTAGTTGCGACAAGAGCCCTGCAAGTCTAAGACAGACCTCAACAAGCAAATGGCAGAACAGTTCTCTTCTCGCAACCAAGGAATGGAACCAGAGAAAACTGATCAGCTCACAGGAAGAGGATGAGGAGGAGGCCTAGAGGAGGCGGACAACAGAGAAATACAAGTGGTGGAGGAGGAGTAGGAGGAGGAGGGGGAAGAGGAGGGGGAGGAGGAGGGGGAGGAGGAAGGGAAGGAGGAGGAAGTTGTGAAGGAGGAAATCGTCTATATTATACTCAATTATATTATAACTATATATGTATGCATGGATGAATCTTGTGATACAACGACATGTTAATTAAACGTTGCCAGATGCATTATTTTAGAATTTGTTTAACAACAAAGTATTTGCTGTAGCTCCACATTAGGTCTCATGTGGAAACCAATTGCAGATTTGTAGGGCGTAGCTACCCTGTTTTGCCCTTCCTTCAGAGAAACATGGTCGCCACTTGCACAAGGACCAAGATCAGCACCACTACTACTATTCTCTTTATTCTTATCTTCCTTGCCCACCTTTTAATGGGATACAAGCCCTTGACCTCCTCCTCTTCATTCATTCCTGCCTTCAATGTGGTGGAGCTACCTGCCCAATTGGTGGACACGCTGTTGGGAGATATGAAAGAATACTTTCCTGTGTATGCTGTAATGACATTAATTGGAGAATAAGACTAAGTGTCTAGCTGCATGCATCAATGCACTTCCACTTTCTTGTAGCTACAAATATTTAGCTATATGCAGAAAACAATAAGACTTCATGTAGCTAGCTGTGTGTGGTGAATTTATACTTAAATTTTTACAAATTTCATGCGTTATGTGTGTGTTGCTGCATGTACAACTGTTACAGTTTATATAGGCTATGAAGGTGTATGGTTACAAGCACCGAAATTAATGGACCTGCTTAGACCAGATTTCCCGCGCGGGGAATGTGACCATGCAGATTAGTGTACAGTGGAATGACGCTAGTGACCGCTAATTAGGGTCGCACGGTAAGTATTTCGCAATATCACGTGACTGTTTATAGTATAAAATTAATAGGCCAACTCTTCTCCGGGCGTTCCCAAAGATGAGCGGCAAACAGCCTCCTCCTTATCAACCCCTAGTAGACGGCCCCTCTTCCGGGAAAGACGATGCGTCCGCCCAAGCAGAGAAAGACCGCCCTCCGCAGTACAGTACCACTGTCAACGTGAGAAGATGCGAATTCAACCGTAGTTTTTGGTGACTGTGAATGAATGGCACTGTATAGCTAGGTATAGGTAGCTGGTGCGGCACTGTTTGGAGTGTTTTATTACTGACGTCTGTGCATCTCTTCCATGTGTGTGTGTGTGTGTGTGTGTGTGTGTGTGTGTGTGTGTGTGTGTGTGTGTGTGTGTGTGTGTGTGTGTGTGTGTGTGTGTGTGTGTGTGTGTGTGTGTGTGTGTGTGTGTGTGTGTGTACAGGTTGCTGTAGCTCCACTGAGGGCTAACATAACCCCTGGCAACTTTGGAGTGCATCCTCTGTCCAACTTCCAATGTCCGTACTGTGGAAACGTGGTCACCACTCGCACAGAGACCGAGACCAGCTCCTGCTTCATCATTACGTTCATTTTTCTAATCATTGTGATAATCTTTGCCCACCTGGTCATTGGATTATTTGCTTTGCTCCTCCTCTTCTTTCTCCTCCTCCCAACTTACAAGACCACCACACACACCTGTCCAGTTGATGGACATGTTGTTGGAACTTATGAGCAAAAACTGAAGGTGTGAACATTGTGGTATAATTGAATATATAGCTACAAATTAGAATGAATCTGTACTTACAATTATTTTACAAGAAGCTCAATTGATCTTTTCCAGCATGTGGTTTGTAAATTTTAGTATCGTTACTGTTTAATAGTTTCATTTTGTGTGTTTTACACCCTAAATATTTTTGTAGAATTTTTCTGGTATATATAAACATCATACCTCAGTATGTGCCTGCTAATTAGGATATTACGGTATGACATCACAATCTGTGTTTGATCAGTAGCAAGCAAACTTATTTCCTAGCCTTTGGAATGAGTGGAAAACAGCTTCTTCCATACCAGTCATTGCTGATAGTTGCCTATCTTTCCAGCAAGTTTACTCTCCTGTTCTCCCAGAGGACCACTCTCCAGAGTACAGTACTGCTACTCAGAATGCAAGATGTGAATGGCAGTCTTTGACTTTAGCTACATAGCATAGCTGCATGTGTTGTCTGAACAAGGTGTCCTGCGGGGAGAGGCATGAAGACTGTATAATTGACATCACTGCTTCACCACAGGGGGCACCGTCTGCTTTGTAGCTAGCTATAGCTAAATTTGGAGGCCATCCGTAGTCAAACTTCCATTTCCTTCCAGAGGTCTTGGTCCTTTTGCCACATGCGCTGGAATCATGACCAACACCATTTTATTATTCTCCTTATAGTGGTATATTCACTGCCCATTTTAGGACCCATTAAATGATTTGCCCTTGCCTTAATTCCTCATCTTTATCATACAGTGAAATGGCGTTGTGACTGCTGTATGGTAAGTATTTGGCAATAGGTGCATGTGACCCTCGAAAGATGGACGCCCAACCTCATCCGTACTCATATCAACCCCTGGCCACAGCAGACAGCCCCAAATGTGAATGGCAAGCCAATCCCTGTCCTCTGCTGCTGCATGCAGGCCATGCGGTCAAGGCCATTTCTGTGGGTCTTGGTTGTTGTATGGTGCCATGCATGCACCCATCTATGTTCCTTGCACCGGTAGCAAGGTCCCTCAGTTCTGCCTGATCTAATAGTATAAATTATGCTCAACATGTAACCTAGAATACAGCACTGACCTATATGGAATGCCCTATATTAGCAACATAATTACATACATGCACTAGAGATACAGTTTATTGAGCTATAGACAGTCTTTGCATTTTCAAGTATTCAGAAGTATAAGGCTGGGGACCGAGAGACCTCCCTGCTCTCATTGCTGGTGTTGAAAAACACAAAAGAGAGGTCTATAGCTGGACGGACTACTATACATTATTGTGCATTCGGTTGCATGCAGTGTTAGATTGCCTGCAGCTGGGGATATGAAGAATCTCTGAAACAAATGGACTTTACTGTTGGAGTAGATTACATTGTGACCACCCAAGAGAATCGTGTACAGTGGAATGCCCTTCTAACCGCACTAATCAGGGTCGTATAATGTAAGTTGGTGGCAATTAATCTCTGGTATTATAGCCAGATTAGATTATGTTCCTCCCGTCGCTTTTATATGCTGACGTCATCTGTCGGTAGTCGGGTATAGCACCTGAGACTTCCAAGATGAACGCCAAGCCTACTCCGTATCAACCCCTCCCCACGGAAGACCCCTTGCAAAGCGACCCGCTCATCCAAACGGAGCAAGACCGTCCTCCACAGTATGCTACCAATTTCAACGTGAGCCTTTATGAGAACTGTGGTCTTTTAACAGAGATTGCGAATGAAGGGAACAGTAGGTGGCTAGCTATCACGTGTCTTACCATAGATTATAGCGGGTCTATAGTGTGGCGCTTAGCTAGCTACTATAGGTATATATTTGGACTGAGACTAGAGTGTGCTTTTAAAATCGCTATTAATATTGCAGCGTCTCTGCCTCTCTTCC
>OZ025871.1:1844628-1854628 GCA_964019415.1 Ianthella basta | reverse complement strand
GAAGTATGAAGAAAACAAATGTGGCAAGGGTGCATGGGAAAGAAGGCGCATGCAATACAATGAATACTGCTCACTATTGCCCCATACATTGTAACATATGCACAGCACTCTATATAAAAACTATTCTTTCTATCACTGCCACTACCTGCAACAAACCTTTTCTACTTCCATTCACTATGCAATAATGCCCCACCCACGTCTCCACCCACTGCCCCGCCCATCGACCACCCACCTGGTTGTATGTGCAGTTATTCTTCTTGCATTTGCTACACTTCATCAGGTCTGACTTGGTTCCTCCCGTCATGGCCATCTGGGCGTCGCGGATAGCCTCTTTGGTCAGCTGCTTTCGCATCTCCTTCATAGCATCACTTGCCATCTCCTACGCACAACACACAAGCCGCATTCCTATGAAGCAAGTTCTTCCTTAATCCTTACAATGTGACAACTTCTCCTTACCAACTCTGTATCCTTAGGAACCGCTGCATGTTACACGAATCGGATGTGTCCCACTATGACTCACCTCCGCTGTCATCACGGCCAATTTGGCAGGAGTGATGGCTCCTGACACGACACTGGCACATAGGTCAGGGTTCTTTACATCTCCAAGATTGGCCACTCGGCTACGTATACGAGCTTTGTACTTTTGACCAATGTCACGGAATTCATTGAAAATGCTTGAATTGGAGTTAAGGGGTGGTGGGACTCGTATGACTTGGGGAGAGTTGTAATGCATGCACATCCATGAACACGCCACACATGTGCACACACACACACGCACACACACGCATACACACACGCATACACACACACACGCATACACACACACATGCACACACACACACACACACACACACACACACACACACACACACACACACACACACACACACACACACACACACGCACAGTACTGACATCACTCCATCTTGTGGAATACTCCATAACAAGTGTAAAGGATATTTAGCTCAATTTCAGCTGCCAAGTTGAAGTATCTGGTGTCATCTTCCTCAGACACTGATGGTAGCAGGGTAAGAGTGGTAACACAGCAGAACAGGCAGATGCTCTAGTTGCTCTCACTCAGGAGTAACTCGCGGCCAATCTTTCTTCCTCACCCTCTTAAGCTCACCTTCAACTCTCCACCACTTCTAAACCCCTTACATCAAAACATGTCACCGTCACTCATTACCTCCCAGCCTCATGCTCACCCTCACATCCCATCCCCCCTCACAATTAGTCACTACATGCTTCTTCATTGCCTTGTACAGCATATCCCTGCAGCGATCCCGAATGTCACTGCCGGTCAGCTCTGTCCGCACCACACCACTTATGCTCCTTGAGATCACAAAGCCAGATGCACCAGCCATTTCTCCATTGGTAGACTGAGACTGACCAGGTGAAAAGGGAACAGGGGGAGGGGACGAGGGAGGGGCAGGAGCAGACACCGCTCTAGACGGGAACTGGACTGACGGCTTGCTCGCCTCTACAGAGCTCTCCCCTGTGGAGGAGGTGGTGGGTGTGCTGGCTTCACTGGCGGGCGTTGTTGAAGCACGGGACGGTAGAGGGGATTTCCCTTGGTCAGCTGAGGGGATAGCGAGTAACAGAGCACCAAGTCAGTCATTGTACAGGGCACACCTGTACTTCTTTGTATACTCACCCTCAGCACACATACCACACAAATGTACTGCATGAGTACACACACACACACACACACACACACACACACACACACACACACACACACACACACACACACACACACACACACACACACACACACACACACACACACACACACACACACACACACACACACACACACACACACACACACACACACAATTAACATCACACACACACACAACACTTTTAAGTGTTGCACAGTTGGACTCACTGTCATTACCTGGTAGAAGCTTCTTCCATGACTTAATGAGCTTTTTGGCAAAAGAGCTCAAGTTGGAGTCATCGCACTTCTTTCGCAATGTGTTGGTTGCCATGCCAATCCGTGATTTCTAAACATCAAAAAGTAAATAGCACACGTCTCTACAAACAACAACAAGTCACTCTATATACACATTGCCACGGCACAACATGACATTAACAGAACTGAATTTGTAAAGGCTTGAGTAGTACAAATGATGTGAGGACTTCTCAACTGGTGTAGGTATGAGAGAGGGGTTACCATATTGGCTCAAATTTTTCAGCAGAATAAAACACGGATCAAAGTTCGCCAATTTCCAATTTGATCACAACTGCCAGTGGGTAGGTATGAGAAAGGGCTTAGTTCTCCAATTACCAATTTGATCACAACAGGGTTTGAACCTTGCCGACATTTTGACCGGATGCTCCAGTCTTCTTCAGGGCGAAAGTAAAAAGATTGGATGGATGGCTATAAGATGAGTGCTTATGCTAGCTTTTCACTTTCACCTTGAAGAAGACCAAAGCATCTGGCCAAAACATGGGTGCAGTTCAAACACTGTTGTGATCAAACTGGTAATTGGAAAACCAACCCTCTCGCTTGAGTAGTACAGTGGAACCTGTCTAAGATGGTCAGACTTGAGCTATGGAGTAAATGAAGCAAAGCGAGAACAATATAGTTCACTTGATGTGTGCTACCTCCAAAGAAATGCTCAGCCAAACAACAGAAACATTCAGGCAGAAACAAATTTCCAAATACTACGTAACTAAAGCTACAAATCTTCAAAGCAAGCTTCACACAAAACTTTGCTGCTGCCCCAATAGGTAGGTCCCCATTTAGACCAGCTAAGTGCTAAAGGGGTTACCTTATAATAATTAAAATAACTATACCTATTGCATCAACAAACGTACTTGTCACACATGCACCATTAACAATACAACCATAGTCATTTTGAATAAAATATGACACAACTTTTACAATATAATTATGATTATGAGAATAATGTTTCTCTGGCAAGGGTCTGAGTAAGATGGTAGCATTAAAACACATATTAAAGTCTGTAATTATTGTTTCAGTTCTATATTTACCAGGCCTTTAAAGATTTACAGCTGCACTGGCAGCTTCATTTTATGTATTCCCAGCATTTCCTTGGCGGCCATTTTGAATTCCATGTCTCCAAGGATGAAGGCGGGAAAGAGAGTCACTGCGATGTAGCTGAACATGATGTAGATGAGGCCTGCCGACGTCGTAGTCCATATCTTGAGGAAGAGACTCACCATGCGCAAGAAAGCACCTGGAACATAGGTGGACACGACGGCCAAGAGGAGTCCCGTGAGGTTCTGTGTCACCTTGTGTTCTCTCTTCATTCGGCCTGTAAGCTGGATGTCACCAACATGATGTCTACTGGATCCAAAGCCACTGTTTGTTCTCTTCAGCGTGCTTGTTCCAGGTACCACTCTACTTCCATCCTCCTTGCTCAATGAAGGGTGCTCTGTTCTGTACATCCCAACCTGTTCACTCTCCATTGACACTTCTCCTCTGGAGAACTGTGAAATGACGTCACTTTGCGAGCCCAGCACGTCGATCCTCCGACATGCTTCACGAGTGTCCACATGCTGCCTCACCTTGTCACGCACAATAAACGAAAGCTTGGCGTAGATACACAACGGGACCACTCCAATGTAGTCCGAGAGGATTTGAACAATGAATGCCATGGTTATGCAAGCGGACGGAACATACGGAGGCCCCCATGAGCTGCAATCAGTGGGGATACAACCAACAACACGAGCATCAAATCCAATCCCTCCTACTCTGAATAATGGAGGAAGACCCACTAAGAGGGTGGTGCCCCAAGATGCGACCAAGACTGAAACTACAAAGAGCCACTTGAAGCGGCGGTACTTGAAAGGAGAGACAATTTGAAAGAACCTATCTGAACAGAGCCAAGCGATGGAAAGCCAGCTATTCATCTTGAAGATAGAGGACAAGAACCCGACGGCTTGACAAAGTTCATAGGAGAATGTCCAAGTAAGTTGAAAGGCGGGGATTACTGTAAACGTGTGGACCACTGGAGGGAGGAGTATGTTGGGCAGGACGATGTTGAGGACAAGAAGAAGATTTGCCTTCCAGAGCTTGCGAGTGCGTAGAACCACAGCCAAAATGAAGCAGTTAGTGACAATGGTAATGACTCCACAGACGGCCACCACAATGCCATAAATGGCAGCTAGCGCAGTTACGTTCACAGTGACACTATGTTCTCTCCAAAATTCAACAACCTCGTCACTTTGTCCTCCAAGCGAACTGTTACCACTGGGAATATTCATTGTCCAATCCAGACACTACTACAGTGGATGAGTTGACTCTTCAAAAGCTTATCACTGACACTGATCCAGCACAGTAAACAGTGTAAGCAGATTAAACTGTCATACAGAACTGTCAAGGACTTCTTTCAATCTTGCCTCAGCACAGATGCACAAAGCCACACTGTTTGAGACTCAAACTCTTTTCTTAATGTTCCCGCATGTACTGGTTGAAGTGTTAGCTTTCTTTCATCACATTGAGAGAGGTGTTGCTAGGAAACACTACCGTGTGACCTTCATAGCACTTCGTGTGCAAATGGCAGAAATGCAGCCAGTGCTAGTGAGAGTCAGTGCTACTCACAGCTGGCTACAATAAGTTACACATTGACACACACACATACATCATGTATATACACAGACACATCCTTCAAGCACACACACACACACACACACACACTACAATTCATTGTCAAACTTATCATAGACTCATCAGACCATTCTGCAACTTTATACTCTCAAGTTTCTGTCTGCCTTGTCAAGCAGCCTCTCGGCTAAACGCCCCCCTTAGATCAAATACGACATTCCTATAATATCTATTCCCTAATATACTAGAGATACCACCTACAATTACTGATATTCTATAACTCCCAAGTACCACGTGGTTGTATGCCGACTCGCTCACTCACCTGTAACAGCTCGAGGGTCATGGGTAGATCCTTCAGGGCTTTCAACAGGTCCATCGCAACTTGCTCATTCTAAAGTTGAAGGGTAATTCAAGATAGTAGCCTAGTTTTCTTCATTAAGCATATATTGTTATAGAACAACAGTTCTATAAGAAGTGCTATCAATATTTGTCCGTATATGCACGAACCGGAGTATCACTCTCCGCTATTTCGTTCAATTTCTTGCCAATGTGCAAGATCTCTTTCTCCTTGTCCGCCATATTTGTGCGGCGTGGGAAGGCTGACGTCATATTGTAAGCTTACGGGAAATTCCCTAACACCGCATAGGTATTCGCTATTAACCATAGACCCCACAACAATGCTATTATGTACAGCGTTTTCGAACAAAACCGTCAGTTTTAGCTACACTAGATCTTGTCGGCTACACAAAGAGCCAGCGGGAGCTACGACGCAGCATCGCAAAATGAAGTATACGCGGCTACTAGTACTGCGGACCTGCTTGTTGCTGGTCTCTGTGTATGCAGACGTGTCCGGCCAGTACGCATATGAGGCGTACGGAGTTGCGGAGTTCCGAAGGGAAAGCAGTACGGGTTGCATGACAGAGGTATGTGAGTTGGAGGGCGTCGTGGGGACGATGCAAGTGCAGCATATGCATGATTCTCACATGCCGGCGACAGCAGCGCAAGCGGCAGTTTTTGGCCTACAAGAAGAAACTGGTGTCATGCAGCTTCTTGGGATAGCCACTGTCACTAGCAGCAATAGCCTGTCAGATCGTGTATCGGTCAACTTCAATTGGCAGGATGCCCGAGTAGTGATGCTCGTGTATGTTCGCCATAACATATCCAATCGCGATGTTAAGCTGATGGTTCGAGAGGGGAAGAACACGACCAAGTTCTTCCTGGGAGCTCCTGATCAGTGCATCTTGTGTAGGAGCAGCGCCACAGTGATTACAGGCATGGAAGTCAGGAACTCAGCACTTACAATCAAGTCTGCTGCAAGTGAGTGGAAGAGCCATATAGCTAAATTTGGGTAATATATTAAACGGGATCCTTTACGTTTGTTTGACCACCTACCAATCCAGTCACAGCAACCATGTACAGTGCACTGCATTCACACTCCATGCTACAATGCTTTAATGACATACATAACAGTTCTACAAAGCACAAACTAGCTATTATGCTATATATGACTGCATCTCCTCTGCCCAAACCACAACTGAGTCTAATCTAGGCAAGGGTAACATGTAGACACCTATCAACCAACCATGTGGGAGCTTCAGGATGCGTCCTCAGAAAAACATTTTATAGCAGAAGCACAAAGCGTAACTGTATGCATGGAAATTGGCACTGCTGGAAACTGTATACCCACACATTTAACACACAGTTGATTTCAGAGTGCTTGGCAAAAATGTCAAGTGGCCAAATGGTGTGAAGTCACTATTGCTGCTTGGCATTATGTAACACCTATACTGTCCGGTACTGCCATTTGCTATGACTTCACGCCATTTGCTATTTACCTTTTGAACAGTCATACATGTTGGTCCATCACTCCTGCATTTCTACTACCATGTTCTTTAGGTGGTGCCACTGTGACATCCGTTTGCTCAGGGGGATCTCCTGCGCCATGTCCCACTTCATCAAATTTGCCCCGACACACGTCTCCTGCACTGCCATCACCATCGCTCACTAGCATTGCTGATTCGTCTGCCTCAAGTCGTTCAGTCCCTCCCCTCGTAATGACACCCTCTGCGTCAATGTCAGAAATCCCAAGCAGCCCAAGTGACACAACTGCTGTCCCCTCAATGACCACGTCAACAAGCATTGTCACTGCTGCCTCTTTGCCTACTACCACTGTGGCCTCTTCACCCACTACCACTGCTGGTACTACTTTTACTACCACCTCATTGGTGAAACCCACTTCTCCAATTGTCATAGGTTTGTTGATCATCATGTACAGTATCTCCAGAACATATGCACACAGACACACACACACACACACACACACACACACACACACACACACACACATACACACACACACACACACATACACAGCACAATATTATATATATATGTGAAAATGTAAATGTCTGCATCTTCCTCTCACTTCTACAGATTCCTTCTCACAAAACATAGCTAGAGTAGTGCCAGGACCTGTGGTAGCTGCAATAGTTGGGATAGCTATGGTTGTGGGGATTGCAGCCATCATTGTTGCTATCAGGGCCGTAAGGAATAGACAAGGCCAACAGGACCCAGAACACTGCAATGTGCACACTAATCCTAACACTGGCGCCGAATGTCAGGGTAACGGCAATGGTCCACAAGGAGACAGCACTAATGGTGATACTTCTAGTATCCAACAGGACCCAGAACAGCGCAATGAGCAATATGCTAATCCCAACACTGACGCCGAATGTCAGGGTAACGGCAATGGTCTACAAGGAGACAGCGCTAATGGTGTCACTTTTAGTAATCCTGACGCTGAACATAAATGTGATGCCCAATCTGATGACAATCTCTCACACACCGCTAACTAATGCTATTCAGTTGTCATAAACTGAACAATATCACTATAAAATGTCAGAGAGATGAATATCTGCAAGTGTGTATGCTTTCAGCAAACAAACTCCACACACTGTTGACCTTCATTTCACATTAATTAGAACATTTGAATGCTTGCCTGTCATCACTGTGTGTGTGTATGTGTATATCCATGTGTGGTGCAATAATACAGATTGCTGATGCTGCTACTAATTGTGTACATAAATACCTTAGAATGTAGGGGGAGGTGCAGGAATGCGAGATAATGGGATGACGTTTGTACACCTGCGCCTGTGGTCACACCACATGCCAAGCATTGCCTGGCATTCAGGTGCTTTTGTGAGAGAATTCCCTTTTTGTTCAAGTCATCAAAACAGTACAACTTGTACATCCCTCTGTATTCCCCATCCTATGATAAGTGCAGTGCTGGACATGATGACTAGTGTGCTCCCCTGTGTACACACTCACACACAAGCTACAGTGGGTAAGACCCAAGTTGGCCATGCATCGAGAGACTGAGGGTCCACAGTAAACAGTAGCAAACCGTGTTATGTGCTCATCTCATTGCCTCTTCCTGAGTTTCCTCAAGCCACACTTCAAGGATTGCTACACAGTTGAAGCTGAGAGAGGATACACCTCATCTTTGAGTTGGAAGCAGCTTTGAACATAGTCATTGGCCTTAATACTGACATTATTGAGCCTGTCTCAATGGTTAGTAGCGAGGGGTCAAACAAACTATAAGTAGAACTGTAAGCTGTTACAGTGTGGTACGTTCTTGTTCAAAACTACAGCTATTTTGACAAGTACAATGAGATAAGGCAGGGTCACCCCCACCACGAGAAGCTTCTCAAAGAAACACCATGCTTAACAATGAATATCTGATGAAGTGTCACCATTACAATGTATTACGCTGACCACAATTGTCTTCTCAAATTTCACAGTAACCAGTAATGCATACTATTGTACCTGTGTGACAGTTTGTCAACAACCTGTTGGTATGGACAGCATATACTATGTGGTATTCACACAGCGACACACAGCTGTGCATTGTTGACATACTATGAAGGTACAGATAGACATAACTGTGTGGGCATGTACTGTATGTCTGTGTGCATGCATGCATGTGTGCACACCCGTGTGTGTGTGTGTGTGTGTATGCATGCGTGTATGCATGATGTGTGTGGTGCGTGTGTGCTGCATGTGTGTGTGTGTGTGTGTGGTGTGCATGTGTGCTGAAGCCCTTAGCCTCTGGGTAGATACAATCCGTTACAGTAAATAGCAATGTGGACACAGTCCTTGCATAGCCAGACTGCCATAATATTGCCCCGACTCCATCTTTTGTGCAGGTGGAATCAGAGCAAATGACATCCTGGCAATGTAGCACTGGCTTGGACAAGGCAGCATCACGTACATACGTATGTACATCAAATGAACAAGAGATACGTAAGTATGAAGGAGCGATAACACAAAATGGTGAAATAATACAGACATCCACAGTCAGCACATACGAATAGACACACATCCATGATCAACATCAAAATTGTTGGAAATAATAATTTAAGATTAAAATGAAGCTTCATGTATGATCACACTCTTGGTAATGACTAACTGAGCCACTGGTACACGAGGAAGTGCTTCTTTCCAACGTAGCTCTCGGCAAACTTCCGCCCAGAGAGGGAGGGGTCTGAGAAAGCAACCAAGTCCCTCGGAATGACTCGGCCATGATGGCATTCCCTGCAGCAAGAAGAGGGATCAGGTAAGGCTTTAAGGTTGAATGCTGAACCTCCTCCTCTGACAGAAACATACAGTACACAGCAGATGGGTACAAGTTTAGAGCTCCTTTTACATATGTTTGTGTACGGAATAGATGAGGCAACGCTCACAACGTGTAGCGTTCGAAAATTGCCATATTTATTATCCTCTATAGTCTATGACAAAGAGAGAGGGAAAGCTTTAACCTTTGTGTCCAGTGGCCATTTCCAGATTTCCACACACAAAAAAGCTTCAAAGTGTGTAAAGGTTTTCGAATCTTTGAATGGTAAAATCAACATTCGTCCCAGCCCTAATCTACATAGGTATGCATATACAAGGTACACAATGAGTGGGACAGTCACAATACATCATCACATTACATCAGGCCACATGACTGGACTAGTGAAGCGTGCATCCCTCCCAGACAGGAGGGCTGCAGAGCTGGAGTGATTAGGGGCCGAGCCATTAATGTATGCTGACTTTCCTACAAGCTGCACTTAAATTACAGGTGACTGCTTTGTGATGGGAGTGATTACATTCCACAAGGGGACACAATGGGGAGAGTAGCAGCATACCTTAAGGTCATCAACAATAAAATAAAGTGATTGATAAGCAGTGTAAAGTACACACACTTTGTAGCAACAAATGATAATTTCCTGTGCAACTGATGTGAGTGTTTACCAGTGTTACAGTGGGACCTGTCTAAGATAGTCCCTGTGCAGTGCAGCCATCTCTCTAAAACAGCCAGCCTTCTTGGCCCCAAATAGCACTAACACACAGCACTAAAACATCTCTACAAAGGCTGACAGG
>OZ025871.1:1832128-1839628 GCA_964019415.1 Ianthella basta | reverse complement strand
CCACTGTTCCTTCTTGTCTTTCGTCGCCACTTGGCGACTGCCCCCCAGGACTGCTCTCGTATTGTGCGAATGGTGAACTGGAGTACTCTTGTAGTACGGGGGAGTCATTATGGGAGGGAGAGCGAAGAGGCACTAGGGAAGTGCTTGTTGGTTCGTGGGAAGCGTGCGAGAGGGACGAAATGGGGTTGTTAATAGCTGTTCCGCCGTCCAAGATGTTGTCTTCTGATGATTCCACGTCGAGGCGCTGTTGTTGACACGTTTGACCTCCATAAAATGAAGACACAGCGAGTGCCATATTTACGCGCTTGCATTCACACAAACGTGCTTAGTCTCTATATCCTTCTTTCGCAAGGCCTACATCAGGCTGTCACAGCATCCTGTACACGCTCACTCCCCTAGTTGTTGAGAGCAGTCCTGTTTAGCTGGGTTGATCCTGGACACCTGGTCCTAGCAGCTTGACAGCAGTGTGTATGCGAGCTTCCCGCCACAACTACTCAGGAAATCTCCGGATAACTTAAGTTCGAACTCCGGATATGATCCCTGTATTTCATGGCAATACTTATTGATAGGCTACATATTGCACCCTACAATAGACCATTTCTTATACTGAATAGCACTACACGCCTGTACACATAGGGTTGAAGCAGAAACAACTCATTACCTAAAGAGGACAATGTTAGTACTTACAGTTCAATGAATCATTCACGGCTAGCTAGCTATCTAGCTATCTAGCTACCTTTGGTTCCTTGGACAGTAGCTATAACTAGCTGACACAGTAGCTATGGCCTACTAGCTAGCAATAGACTGCATAACAGTGGCCATGTTCAAACAAATACAGACCATCCCTCTGCAATCAGTATGGCTATCGGATAGCTATGCACAATTCATAGTGAAGTATGTGGGCACATGTGTGTGTGTGTGTATGTGTGTGTGTGTGTGTGTGTGTGTGTGCGTGTGTGTGTGTGTGTGTGTGTGTGTGTGTGTGTGTGTGTGTGTGTGTGTGTGTGTGTGTGTGTGTGTGTGTGTACATGTGTACATAATAACATGTGTACATGTGTGTGTACGTGACAATGCATGGGAAAGTATTGGAAAGGCCAGACAGTAAGCCATGCAAGGCGAGAGGGAATTAAGTTGGAGAATGAGAAGAATGAGGAAGAAGACATGAGAATGAATATAAATTGCAGGTGCACTTGTATGGCTATCATCTATTCATTTGCCTGACCCCAGCAATCACACATTCTTGCTATACACACAGTTACATCCATGTACCATGGGACCCTACACTAATTAGGTATGTCTCACGATGCACCATTGCATCCATTCACATGTGGCATGTGGATGAATGGACCCCTTTGGGTAAACCTGATTGTGAGAGCTCATGAATAAGACTAGGTACTGGTAGATGAAAGGTCAGACATGATTGTGCTCCAATGGGTTCACCTCAGTCAAAGGGATAGCAGTACTTCAGATGTTTGGTGGCAATTCATCAAGTGATTATAACAGAATGTTTACAGAGGGTTATTTATAAAGTAATTGTTGCTCAGTAATTGGCTATAGAACATATGCATAAACTAGCATGATATGATCAGTGCATAGTACGTCTTGTGTATAGGCCAGACCACTTTCCACTGGAAAGCGGCCTGGCTATATACTACACACACAAGCAGACCACACATACACACACACTCACGCACACACACACACACACACACACACACACACACACACACACACACACACACACACACACACACACACACACACACACACACACACACACACATACACACACACACACAGCCTACATTACAGTAGGCTGTTCAGCATCCTGTCTTACAATGTGTTTGTATTCTCACCTGCTAAGAGTAATGATCATAGCTATATAAATTGCTGGTCTATTCAAGACTGTCACAAATTTTACAAAGTTGTATTACTTGAAACATGCCACATGCAGGACCTTTGAGCAGTCTTGTGCATATAATCACATAATCTCCCACTATGTCTACTTCAGATCATCAAAATCATTATATTACTTATTAGTAGTATAGTTTTGTGTGCCATATATACCATTGCACTCTACGATACATTGAGTATCATTCATATAAACCTGCACTCAGGAGACGCACAGATAAGACTGAAACACTCACATTCTTCACTTGATAAATTGAGTCCATTAATTATATATCACATCCTTACTATTTATGTCAATGACACACTTATAATACAATAGATTAATAATAATTTTACATATTGTAAATGCATATCAGATATACATTGTCATGGTTCTTTATGGCAGTATGCATGCCCTTTATGACAGCCTGGAGGCAACAGATGCTGCTGTGGCAATAATGCTTGCAATAGAAAAACAACAGAAAAGCACTAATCCAATTACAAAGAATTTCTTCCTCTTTATCCATTATTGGTAGTGTGTGTGTGTGTGTGTGTGTGTGTGTGTGTGTGTGTGTGTGTGTGTGTGTGTGTGTGTGTGTGTGTGTGTGTGTGTGTGTGTGTGTGTGTGTGTGTGTGTGTGTGTGTGTGTGTGTGTGTGTGTGTGTGTGCATGAGTGTGTTCGTGTGTGTGTGTGTGTGTGATCATGAAAAGATGTATAAGGATGTCAATCAAGAGAGACCAAGACATTGTGAAAATGAAGTAGACAGGAGCATGTGTGCGTCAGCCATGGTGAAGGGAAGTGGATAGAATGTATGAATGGAGAGAAAAGATCGACACAAGAATCACATATATGCACTTGTATTGCACTTTTACAATAAATCATCCATTTACTAAACTTTTTTACTTTCAGCTCACTTGCTCAACAGTTCCTCCTTGTCCAGTGAGCCAGAAGCGATAAGAGCTCGAGGAAGGGTCGCGGTACTGGTACCTTACATCAGTGACCTGACCCTACAATAATTATTCATTGTAAGATTCGATCATTCCATGCTAAGAATCTCAGAGCATACGAATTATATATAAAACAGATATAGAACCAATGGCACCAGGCACAAGGCACCGGGCACCCCTCTAGACCCGCCACTGTAATGGTGTCCATCTGTAGAGAAGCATCCCTGGCTTAGAGCTTATATTAACTATAGCTTGCAACAGCATCAAAATATTCCTTACTCCACGGACGTTCATTATTATTCACACAGTGACATCTTACACAAGTTGCACTGCTGAATAACTCACTGTGGGAGCTGGAGGGGGGTCTCCGTGCGCGTAGCTAGCTGTGGCGCCTACAGGTGGAAGTCGTTCCGTGGGTGGATCGTGCTGGGCGGGGTAGGTAGGGGGAAGGGACGGCGGCTGCCCTTGGGCGTCGGGCAGCGGATAGGGAACCACTGTGGAGTAATCAGGAGGGTAGGCCTGGCCCTCGGAGGGAGTTTGCTGTGGCTCTGAAGGGGGAGTATAGGGGAATCCTCCTACTTCATCGGTTTGAATAGTTTCCGGATCGGTTCGGTGCTGGTCGGGGTAGGCAGTGGGCTGGAGTGGCAGCTGTCCTTGAGCGTCGGGCGGATAGGGAACCGCAGCGGGGTATTCAGGAGGACAGGCATCGAGTGAAGCTTGCTGTGCCACTGTAGGGTAAGCTGTTCCTTCCACTGTCGGTCTGGTCTGTGGATCGCTCCCCGGGTAAGGTGGAGCTGAAGGTTGTTCCGTCGCAATCTTAGTTGCTTGAACGCCCATTGTTACTCGCTCAGTGCTGTCAGACAAATTCATTTGTTGTGGTTCGCGCTATATATATGCAGCAGATTCCATAGCTTTGTTGTTGTGCAACTCTGTGCTTTCTGCATGTGTACGTACAAGACTTGTAAGGAAATCAAGAGCAAGTTGGGAAGAATTGAAGAATTCCCCTTATATATATGTATACATTCCTCCCACTATCATGGTATCTTATCTAGGTTCAAGCACCTTGATGTTACGCAGCTCTGTGTCTTCTGCATGTGGACGCGTAGGCCCTTGCGTCCACATCACGCAGAGTGTGCACATTCTCTAGCTTGTTATGGCAACAAGAAATGAAGTTACAAATAAATAATAATTATAAAGGTGGCTGTGGCTGATTGTCATGCATTTTATTGATATATACTAATCATGTGCAAATAATTAATGCTGATACATGTTATTAATGAACAAGTGTTATTGCTATTAAATAAAATTTAAATAATAATCAGATTATACAAGCCTGCAAGTATTCTTCCTTTCCTTAAAATTGTCTTCATAGCCCCGGAGTCGCCTCCATTGATCTCCTCTGCACTGCTTCCTTACATGTATCTTCTTTCTCTATACTCACACGCACTGGTCCTTGGGTGCAGCTGTCCCCCATGATGTTATGGACCAGTAGTAATGACAGATATAATGACAATAGTGATAATAGTGAAGAAAGTGAAAGAGACAAATATTAAGATTATTACTGTCGCTGTAGCTACTTTTGCTGTTCTCTGCAGATCCATGGATTGTGTGTGTGTGGGGAGGGGGGGGGTGGGGTGGGTGTGGGAGGATGTGATTGCATGGACAGGAGGAGTAAGAGGGAGAAGCAGACAACATACCAGGGGTGGAGGGGGCAAAGCATGAATTGGAAGAAGAGAGAGATAAAAATAACGATTTATGCTCTTGCAATGCAAGGCACTTTCACTAGGCCAATAACAGGGTATATAGCGAGCTAGGCAAGATAGCCATTTGATTTCATACTCTCTGTAGCTACGATCCTTTGTAGGGTTCAGCTGCAGGAGTCCAAGACCAGTTCCTAAAGCTGCGATCAGCTAGTGTACAACTCACTTCGGGTACTTTGAGAGGTGACGCGCTAGCTAGGTATCCATTTATAGTGTCTGTAGGCGGAGGATGTCCTGCGGGTGGGTATTGCTGGGCGGGGAAGGGGTAGGGGGTGAATTGGGGCGGCTGTTCTTGAGCGATGGGTTGCGGCGAAGAAGATGCGGGGCAATGAGGAGGGCACGATCCTGGGAGGACAACCTGTGTGTCTGGAGGGAAAGCAGAAAGGTAGCTATCCTTCTGTTCCTGCCAACTGAGTCTTTACATGTTCCGTCCCCGGTAGGGAGAGGGAGGCTGTTCTGCCATTTCTCAGTTAGCTAGCTAGCTTCTAGAATGAATTCGAATGACTTGTGAAGTCCAACTTTGTCATTAATTACTCTGCCCCGCCCTTCGTCGCTTCCATGCGCCAAAAGACCCCACCCATCCACCGCCATTTCTTGTGACGTCACGCATGCACCTAAGGTATCAGCAATAAAGAAGAATTTTGCTGCTTGCTTCCCCAAAGCACCCCCCCCTCCCCCCCCCCGTCATAACATTCTGCTGCCTTGTGTACCCTTTCAATCTCAACTATCCTACAATTAGATAACTTTGTATTTCAATCGTTACTTGCTCACTAGCACTATAGCTAAATGTAGCTGGCTACCTTACACAATGCACATTAGTGTTGTAGCTTGTACTGTGTTACACACATAAATTGCTGGACTATTCAAGACTTGTCACAAATTTTACAAAATTGTATTATACTTGAAACATGCTGCATGCAGGACCTTTAATTGAGCAGTCTTGTACATATGATTACATAATCTCCCACAGTTTTGCGCACCATACTATTGCATTCTATGATACATTAATATTCATTTCATATAAAACTGCACTCAGGAGATGCATGCACACATAAGATTGAAACACTCACATTCTTCACTTGATAAATTGAATCCAATAATTATATTTCACATTCTTACTATTTATATCAATGACACACTTATAATATATACAATAGATTAATAATAATTTTACATAATTGTAAATGTATATACATTGTTATGGTTCCTTATGCATGCCCTCTATGACAGCCTGGCGGCAACAGACACTGCTGTGGCAACGGCGCTTGCAATGGAAAGACAGCAGAAGAGCACTAATCCGATTACAAAGAATTTCTTCCTCTTTATCCGTAGTTGTTGTTGTTGGTGGTGTGTGTGTGTGTGTGTGTGTGTGTGTGTGTGTGTGTGTTGCATGTGTGTGGTCACAGATGTATATAGGGATGTCATTTAATCAAGAGAGACCGAGACATTATAGGAATGAAATAGACAGGAGCACGTGCACATCAGCCATGGTGAAGGGAAGTGGATAGAGTGTATGAATGGAGAGAAAAGATCGACACATGAATCACATATATGCACTTGTATTGCACTTTACAATTATAAATCATCTATTTACTAAACTATTTTACATTCAACTCACTTGCTCAACAGTTCCTCCTTGTCCAGTGAGCCAGAAGCGATAAGAGCTCGAGGGAGGGTCACGGTACCTCACATCAGTGACCTGACCCTACAATTCATTAAGATGCGATCAGTCCATATTAAGAATCTCAGAGCATATGAATGATAAAACAGAACGAATGGTGTCCATCTGTAGAGAAGCATCCCTGGCTTAGAGCCTATATTAACTATAGCTTGCAACAGTATCAAGAAATTCCTAACTCCACGGACGTTCATTATTTAATATTCACACAGTGACATTCCACAAGTTGCACTGCCGAATAACTCACTCTGGGAGCTGGAGGGGGGTCTCCATGCGCGTAGCTAGCTGTGGCGCCTACAGGTGGAAGTCGTTCCGTGGGCGAATCGTGCTGGGCGGGGTAGGTAGGGGGGAGGGACGGCGGCTGCCCTTGGGCGTCGGGCAGCGGATAGGGAACCACTGTGGAATAATCAGGAGGGTAGGCCTGGCCCTCGGAGGGAGTTTGCTGTGGCTCTGAAGGGGGAGTATAGGAGAATCCTCCTACTTCATCGGTTTGAATAGTTTCCGGATCGGTTCGGTGCTGGTCGGGGTAGGCAGTGGGCTGGAGTGGCAGCTGTCCTTGAGCGTCGGGCGGATAGGGAACCGCAGCGGGGTACTCAGGAGGACAGGCATCGAGTGAAGCTTGCTGTGCCTCTGTAGGGTGAGCTGTTCCTTCCACTGTCGGTCTGGTCTGTGGATCGCTCCCCGGGTAAGGTGGAGCTGAAGGTTGTTCCGTCGTAGTTTTAGTTATTCGAAGGACTCTCATTGTTACTCGCTCAGTGTTACAGAGCCAGTCTTAGACTAAATTATAGTGAAAGATTTCATGACCTCCTTCGCTTGTTGTGGTTCCTGTTATATATATATGCAGATTCCATAGCTTATTGTTGTGCAACTCTGTGCTTTCTGCATGTGTACGTACAAGACTTGTAAAGAAAACAAGAGCAAGTTGGGAAGAATTGAAGAATTCCCCTTACATTCCTCCCACAATCATGGTATCTTATCTAGGTTCAAGCACCTTGATGTTACGCAGCTCTGTGTCTTCTGCATGTGGACACGTAGCCCCTTGCGTCCACATCATGCAGAGTGACATTCTCTAGCTTGTTATGGCAACAAGAAATGAAGTTACAAATAAATAATAATTATAAAGGTGGCTGTGGCTGATTATCATGCATTTTATTGATATATACTAATCATGTGCAAATAATTAATGCTGATACATGTTATTAATGAACAAGTGTTATTGCTATC
>OZ025871.1:1759628-1827128 GCA_964019415.1 Ianthella basta | reverse complement strand
ATTTCATTAGTACGCCACACTGATGAGCCCCAATCAGGGCGAAACAGCTGTCTGTGGCTCTTCCATCTTTGTAGGATGACTAGTAATGGGGGAGGGCGATCACTGGTTGCCATCAATAGGGCTCCGGCCCCCCAGCCTCCTGAAACACTTTGGTGTAGAAGGCTGGTAGGCGTAATATCCAGTGATTAGCCTTTGTTCAACCTAGCCCGGCCTGGCCGTTGCAGTGGCTTACTGCAATGAACTGACCTCTCATGAAGTAGGTTTATGTATACGGGGTTCCTTTCTGCATGCCAGTGCATTGTGTGCATGTGTGTGTGTTGGTGCTATAGTTGCATACATGGTGCATGCATATAATATTATGTATACTTTATGTTTGCAGCTGATGCATATATACACCATATCACAAATGCATCATGTACTAGCTCCAAATGTCACCTCATGCCCTGTATTTGGTGTACAGGGAAGGTGGGCAAAACTGCAACCTATAGATCTGCATGCATCAGATGAGTAAGCACAGCTTCGCATGTCTCTACAAGTCTCTCTCTCCTATAATTTGCCCATGCAGGATCTATAGGACAGTGCATGGACCCATGCATGCAGACATTGTATAATGCTCATGTATGCAGGGATGGCCATGCAACTATGGATAGATGATGAGCTTAATATCGCAAACTGTTTTGAACAAGATGGAATTCAACACCTAGGTAAGACTACAATGCAATTAAAGCTTATATATAGATGACATGCATGCAAGTACTATCATGTCAACAAATGCCGTGTTTTGGACAAAAGTTAAGTCAATAACAACATATTCAAGCCTCTCAATTCAGAAAAAATGCATTCCTTTCTGCAATCTGCAGGAGTGCAGCTTTTCCATCGATAAGGATTTGGGATCAGTGCCTACATCTTATGAGCTTCAATATACACATCACCATGCATGGCAGACATCCATGGAGAATGTAGAGTAAAAAGAATTAATTTACTGCAAACTGCATGTGTGCATTGAGAGATGGGTTTTACTTTAGTTGTGACACTTTTATCTTTATTTTTACTGTACACACTCCGATCCTTGTGTGAAATTGGAATTGGAACTCAAACCATGAATGCAGATCGATGGTATGGTGTATAGGTTTACCACTGGAATTGGTGGCAATAAACCACCAGTCATGGTGGCAATTATACACACGATATATACCTGCAGTATGGTGGACTTTATCCACCAGTACTGGCGGACTATACAGCACCAGCATTATCCACCAAATCTGGTGGTTTATTTCCACCAGATTTTCATGCATGTATAATTAATGGCAATACTTTATCTAGGAAAATGTGTATATTAATAGTCAGATCAAAGAAATGTGCATCCTCTGATTGGAAAATTAGTTCCCAGCTTTCTTGTTGTTGCATGCTGTCAATGCATGTGGAAGTGTCTCCATATGTTGTCCTCTTTATATATACTGCCTTGCATCCTTGCCTTCATACTCTGTTCACATTACAAGCTGTTTCCTTGGATATAGCTGGCCATGGAAGTGGCACCCATTATAATTATCTTATTATAATAAACGTAACGCACATTTTTGTTGTTCAGGATAATCTCCTTCAATTCTGGACGAAATGTCACGAAACTTGGTAGATTACGAAGAGGGGGACTGTGAGTAACCTTGCCGAGCCGAAATTTGGTTTAAGGTCCTTCCGTCTGCGTTCTTGCCACTTTTACGGTCGCTGCTATATCTAAGAGATAGGGAAAAGATCGTGTTTGGTTGTGCACAAACCCATTATAATTATGTTATTAACCAAGAGAAACAATTACAGCAATAACGATAATTGTGAAGATAATGAAGATGAGGACAGAGGAAACAATGAAGATTATTACGCCTGCCTTAGCTGCTTTGGAAACTCTCTACAGGTCCATGGAAAGATTTATATTAGTACGTGTGTGTGTGTGTGTGTGTGTGTGTGTGTGTGTGTGTGTGTGTGTGTGTGTGTGCGTGCGTGCGTGTGTGTATGTGCATGTGCATGCAATTGATATAACCATTGCAAATAAGAATATTTAAAGGGAGACCAACACATTGGAAGGAGTGGGAGGGAGAATTCAACATGCCGAGGGGGGAGGGAGGAGGCCATGGAGGGAGAATTGGAGGGAAGGAGAGAGAAAGAAATGATGAATACACTTGTGTACAAGGCTCTTCCAGTTACTCGGTCACTGCAACTTACTTGACCACCTCCAACTCCAACTTCATATCCAGGGTACCCGTCAGTGCTTGGTGGAGGGACAGAGTATGTCACAGCCCCACCCACATTAGTGACCTGACCCTACAGACAAAAAGGCACAATTTCACGGCAATTACTCTTCAAAAAAACTTGTCAAAGAATCCCTCAGTAATATGAATACAATCGGGTTATCATTGGGAATGACTAGTTCAATATTGGGCACAGCACCTCTCCCATACAGTTGGTCATGTTTACATCATTAAGACCACCAGCGCAAGTTGCAGAGGGTAACTGGCTAGCAGACTTGCGACAAATGTAGCTACTTGTAAATAGCAGTACAGCTTTCATAAACAAGAAATTTAAAGAATCAAGGCTTAAGGAGACTTCACTCTACAGAAGTAATAGCAATTAATGTTGTTTATCACATCAGTGAACACTGAAATACTAGCTAGGGTTAACTTTGAACAACTGTGCATTTGGTCAGTTCTATCTAGCTATCCTATCGTCAAGATGACACTTTCTAGCTAAACCTAAAAATATCAATTTATAAAATACCCATTCATATTATAGATCCCGTTGTCATGATAATGGGCCTCTAAACGATGGTTCTAAATCTCTGAGAAGCATTCCAATTGCTTCGCGCGTGATTCTAAATCCCATAATCGTATGTTGCACGCAGAGCGCGGGGGTTTATAAATCCCATAAAGTACGTTGCGGGCAGAGCGTGGGGGTTTATAAATCCCATATAATCATCTGTGGGAACTCCGCAGGGGTAAAAATCATTGTAATATGTCGTCATTCACGCGTACACCATCAAGAAGCGAGAGGAAGGTGAAATGATTGAGTAAGCGAACGGATTTGAATCTATATCACTTAAATGGTGACCAATCGGTTTCTCTACGCAATTTAGACCACTCAGCACTCGGGCGCTTCGTGCTCTAAATCGCGCAGACACCTCTTGGTCGCCATTTAACTATTACATAATTGATATTTTATAAATATGCTTTGACAAATAATAAACATAACATGATATATAATCAACTGATGTCAGTTGATATTACATCAACTAATATAATAAATATCGGTTGGGGTTTACACATATCAAATGACATATAGTAAATAACAAATATCAAATATATAAACAGCGGTTGATATTTACATAATTATACTGCAAAAAGGAAGGGTTTGCATTTTTCCTTATATGCTCACAAACAACTCCTCATAGCTATACACACAGGGATACGCGTTGCATACTCTCATCTATCATGAAGCTACAGTCATTCGTGCTATTTGGGGCCAGTGACAGCTGGTTGTTTTAGAGAGGTGGCTGTCTAACACAGTGACCATCTTAGACAAGTTACACCGTACTGGGCATGTGACACTGATTGTGAACTAGCTGAATAAACCCTACCAAAGCCAACTCTGTGCATTACCCATTGTATTGCCAATGAATCCGAGGCCCTTCTTTTATAGTCGACTATACAGTAACTCACTGTGGGCAATGAGGAAGGTGGCGCGCTAGCTGGATACCCTCCAGCGCCTGTAGGTGGAGCTTGTCCTGCTGTTGGGTATGACTGGTCGGGGTAGGGGGTGGGTTGGGGCGGCTGTCCTTGAGTGCTGGGTTGTGGCGAACAGGACGCGGCGTACTGAGGAGGGTAAGCTCCTGGGAGAAGTTCCTGTGTGTCTGGAGAGAAAGCAGAAGAGTGTCTTTCCCCTCCTGCCAACTGAATCTTCTCTGTTTCGGTCCCCGGGTAGGGAGGGGGAGGCTGTTCTGCCATTTATCAGTTAGCTAGCAAGCTACTAATCTGAGTACGGCGTCCTTCCAATTGACTGCTGTTAACATCTATTTTGCACTGCCCTTCCTACCGCTTCCAAGTTACGGCGCCGCAAAGGGACTAGTCCGTTAACTCATGGATAACGAATATATTATCCATGGTCAACCGGACCCCACCCATCCACCGGCCATTTTTTGTGATGTCATACACCTTCGTACGATACCAGCTTTTACAGAGAAACAAAATGCAGAAAGGCCTGACAATCACATGGCTAATTCCGTGGAGCTTGGTTATAAGGGCATGAAAGTTGAAAGAGTTGTAACGGTGGCTGCATGCATGTGGCTGTTTAGTGTAATTTTATTGATTCAATCATGCATTAAATACAGTACCATGTATAATTTACAGTGAACAGGTCACTACCTTAATGAAGTGTATAATACAATTATAATATAATCATAATCAGATCATGGAAGCATGCATCCTCTAATGATATTTTATAGTTCCTCTCTTTCCCTTTGCATTCAGGCAGTCCATGCCTCCATAAACTCACCTCTATACATTCCCTGCACCTTCAAATATAAATTTATACTCTGTTGACATAGGCCTATAGCTAGGAGTGCATAATCAACGGAGGAGTGTATTACTCTGCATATAATCCACTTTTAATTCATTATGTACTCCTGGTTCACATTACAAGGTGGTTTTGGATGTAACTAGCTGACCACAAAATTGGCACCAATTACAATATGTCATGGGCCAACAGAAACAACAACACCGACAACGATAGCAGTGAAGATGATGAAGAAAGAAACAGTAGCTACTATGAAGACTATTACTATTGCTAGAGCTACTTTTCTCTACAGGTCCATGGAGAGGCAGATTTGTATTATAGTGTGTGTGCGTGTGTGTGTGTGTGTGCGCGCGCGCGTGTGTGTGTATGTGTGTGTGTGTGTGTGTGTGTGTGTGTGTGTGTATGTGTGTGTGTGCAATTGTTGTGAACAGGAATATTTAATGGAGACCAATAAGACATGGGACAAGAATGGGAGGAGCATTCAGCAAGCCACAGGGAAGGAGGGAGATGGGAAGTGAGAAATAGAGGGAAGGAGAGAGAGAAAAAATGATGAATGCACTTGTGCAAGGATCATCTATTTACGTTGTTGCTCTCAACTTACTTGGCCAGCCCCAACTCCTCCATATCTAGTGTACCCAAAAGTACTTGGGGGAGGGACCGAGTATGTCACACCTCCACCCACATTTGTGACTTGACCCTACAGACATGCATAAAGACACACTATCACAGTACATACTAACTACTTTAAAAAGCTTAACATGTCTAAGTGTCCCTGTAAAAAGCCGCCCCTCAGTTGTGAGAATGCAATCAAGTTAACATTAGGAATGATTCACGCAATCATGCGCACTGTGCAGCTCTCTGGTCTACTTGGGTCATGTGACAAAATACAGAAGTCATGGGATTAATGTGGGGGTACTCAACTTCAAACTCTGTGCATTATCCACTGTATAGCACACGAATCTGAGGCTCTGTAGCCATTTGGCTATAGTCGAATAATAACTCACTGAGGGCAATGAGGAAGGTGGCGCGCTAGCTGGATACCCTCCAGCGCCTGTAGGTGGAGCTTGTTCTGCTGTTGGGTAAGGCTGGGCGGGGTAGGGGGTGGGTTGGGGCGGCTGTCCTTGAGTGCTGGGTTGTGGCGGATACGGAGAGGACGCGGGGTACTGAGGAGGGTAAGCTCCTGGGAGAAGTCCCTGTGTGTCTGGAGGGAGATCAGAAGGGTCTCTTTCTCCTACTGTCAACTGAATCTTCTCTGGTTCTGTCCCTGGGTAGGGAGGGGGAGGCTGTTCCGCCATTCTCTAAAGTGAACGGGCACCCCAATACCGGTAGTTCCACCTTATATGGGCAACGCCCATTTTATTGTGACGTCATGCACTAAGCACACACGAACTGTTCCAGACACACACATGTATGCACATCTCTCCTGTAACTTGAAGGCACGTCGCGTATACGTTGCTTGCTGCAATGTGTGTACAGACCCCTTTGCACCTAATTAGATAATAGTGTGAAGTTTAATGGAAGTCACTACTTGGCAAGGTTTTCAACCCTGTTGTGAAGCTGGTATTAGAGAACCAACCCTTTCTGATGCCTGAGCCAGCCGAGAAGCCCTCACTTCAAGTCACTACTTGGAAGAAATGTAAGCGAGGAGAGGTAAATTGGCACCAGCTGGTATGGAACCATGCAGGGATAACTTATGCCCCATCACGGCTAGGGTTTCAGCAACCCAAGCCAACCAAGAAGACCTTAACAATTCACCCTCCCTCGCGCCTTATAGGCTAGCTTGGAACAATGGAATGGCTCAACTATAACCTTCTTACCAGCTATTATAGTGAAATACAAATGCAGAAGGGCCTGACAATCACATGGCTAATCTCCTGGAGCTTGGTTATATATAAGGGCATGAAAGTTGAAAGAATTGTAACGGTGGCTGCATGCATGTGGCTGTTTAGTGTAATTTTATTGATTCAATCATGCATTAAATACAGTACCATGTATAATTTACAGCGACAACAGCTCACTACCTTAATGAAGTGTATAATACAATTATATAATCATAACCAGATCATGGAAGCATGCATGATATTTTATAGTCCCAACTACCGCAAAGTATTAGACAATTATCAAGTGTGAAATCCTTTAAGCATGCAATTTTGAATCTGTAACTCAACTCTATAGCTATGTCTTACTTATCTGGACCCTGAAATTCATTGTTTATTTATCTATTATTTATTAGCTATTTAATTGCCTATGTGTGTATATATACCTATGCTTGTATCTGTACTGTTCAGGACCTGCATGAAAACCCACTCTTGTGGATGCAGCACTCCTGTTTGAAATAATTCATCTATCTATCTATCTATCTATCTATCTATAGTTCCTCTCTTTCTCTTTGCATTCAGGCAGTCCACGCCCCCATGAACTCACCTCTATACATTCCCTGCATCTTCAAATATGAATTTACACTCTGTTGACATGGCCCATAGCTAGAAGTGCATAATGAATTAACAATGGAGGAGTTTTATTACTCTGCATATACTCCATTTTCAATTCATTATGCAGTCCTGGTTCACAATACAAGGTGGTTTTGGATGTAACTAGCTGACCACAAAATTGGCACCCATTACAATATGTCATGGGCCAACAGAAACAACAACACCGACAACGATAGCAGTGAAGATGATGAAGAAATATACAGAAGCTATACTGTGAAGGCTATTACTATTACTAGAGTTACTTTTCTCTATCTATATACAGGTCCATGGATAGACAGATTTGTATTATTGTGTGTGCGTGTGTGTGTGTGTGTGTGTGTGTAGGGAGGAAGAGAATACTGCTCCTTCTACTGTCGGACTGGTCTGTGGATCGCTCTCCAGGTAAGAAGGAAGAGATGAAGGTTGTTCTGTTGCATTAATAGTTACTCAAAGGACTCTCATTGTTACTCCTTCAATGTAGTCTATATGCTATAGTGAACAAATGAATCCCTTGATAGTATTTACTGTTATATTACCTATTAGCTATACATACAGTGTGCATGTTGAATTCGCTGTCTCAACTACATGCATATGTGCAGAGGTGCCCAAAGCAAAGTTGTTGTAGACATGCCCAAGGGCCATGTCCGGTCGTTAAAGTCAGTTGATCCCTCTTTTCTTGCTTGGTTAAATGTTATAGTCTTTATTGGCTCTTTATACACTACATTGGTCTGTCAAGTACATGCATGCAATATAGATTTTTCTCACTACACACTGTGACACACACATGTGCATGTGGACATGAGAATCTACATACACATTGCACCATTAATGCACACAACCACAATGCACACAACTCCAAATAGTATGCAGATAGCTAGAGATATGGATTCATGTACTCATGTTTCAACACGCGCACTTTAAACATTATAGCAGTACGGTTGTCAGTCCAATCTACACACTCCCGTGTGCATGGGGTATGTGTAATCATGACAGTGGCTAAGTGGAAAGCTGTCATAAGTCAGGATGCACCTCGGGCATGAAACTGGTCACCGGTATGGCACAGACTGTTACTCAACAACCGACAGCCGATATCCAGCTCAGTATATATACAGATAATATACACAGTCAGTACACGTGCATATATCAAAGAAAACAAATTTAAGTGTTACTATAGCGACCTGCTCTAAGGTATGTACATTCATAGTAAATAAGTAATACATTACAGAACTAAGTCACAAGCTTGTCACGTGCATGCATAACTCAACACTTAGAACAGTCAAGCACAGGAAGTAATAAATGTGCTACGTATTATACTGTACTATGTGCACTCTAGTTATAATATGTCATCGGCTAACAGAAACAGCAACACCGATAATGATAGCAGTGAACATGAGGCAGAATATGACAGAAGATGCTATGCAGATTATCACCATCATTATAACTGCTAGTTTTCTCTACAGGTCCATGTACAGACAGATTTGTATTATAGAGTGTGTGTGTGTGTGTGTGTGTGTGTGTGTGTGTGTGTGTGTGTGTGTGTGTGTGTGTGTGTGTGTGTGTGTGTGTGTGTGCGAGTGTGTGTGTGTGTGCATGTGTGTGTGCGAGTGTGTGTGTGTGTGCATGTGTGTGAGAGAGAGAGTGCACGTGTGTACATAAAATGTGTAGGGGTGTTCAAGGGAGATCAAGTATTAAACAGGTAGAAAGAGCACAGCAACCACAGGAGTGCATGGGCATTGGTATATTAAATGGAGGGAAAAAGGGAAAAGACAATGAATGATGAGTGTGTGCAATTGTTGTGAATAGGAATATTTAACAGAGACCAATAAGGCATGGCACAAGAATTGGAGGAGCATTCAGCAAGCCACAGGAAAGGAGGGAGATGGGAACGGAGAAATGGAGGGAAGGAGAGAGAGAGAGAGAGAGAGAGAGAGAGGAAATGATGAATGCACTTGTGCAAGGATCATCCATTAACTTTGTTCATGTTTGTTGTTCTCAACCTACTGTAGCTTGGGCAGCTCCAACTCCAACTCCAAATTCAGTGTACCCAAAAGTACTTGGGGGAGGGACTGAGTATGTCACGCCTCCACCCACATTTGCAACTTGACCCTACAGACATGCATAAAGACACACTATCACAGTACTAACTACTCTTTGAAAAAACTTAACATGTCTAAAAGTGGCCCTGAGAAAGTCGCCCCTCAGTTGACAGGATGTAGGTCATGCTTACCACGTTTGACTAACCACCAGCCCAAGTGCAGTGATAACCGAGCTGAATTGTGACAAGTGTAGCTGCTTGTAGTCAACATGCAAGATGGTTTTTGTAAATAGAAAAGTGTGAGAGAGGGTTTACGGAAATTTCACTTTCAGGAAAATAGCATGCATAGCCCATGCTCGGTGTACACAATTATGTGGATATCCATGCATAGAGTGTTTATTGCAAATGGCAGCTGCACAGCGAGCTTTCATTAGACACAAAGCAGACACAGCTACAGGGTGAAGACACGCTCATTTCAACCTGAAGGCAAGCCAGGCCTGTGATGATACCAGAAGGCAAACTTGATCAATTTCCTTCAAGGTGCTTCCTGTATGTAGTGGCAGTTCAAGGCCAATTATTATTTATGATAACAGGTCCAGGAATGCTGGACCACTGCACCAGTGAAGAGAATGTTTTGCCCCAGACCTTACTCCTGCCAAGCAATGACTTCAGCTTATAAAATGGAGGCAGGAATAGCGGTCAGCTACACAAGACTATAGATATTGGCAGGGGAGGGGACATGTGACAATGACAGCGAATTGGCCAAAATATCCCTACCAGGTAGCTAGCTAATGTGACACACTACAGAAGTCATGGGATTGTGGGGTAGTCAAATTCAAACTCTGTGCATTATCCACTGTATAGCCCATGAATCTGAGGCTTCGTAGCTATTCAATCGATCGATCGATCAATCAATTGCTAATCAAAGCTATTTACAGTCGACTAGCAACTCACTGCTGGTGCTGAGGAAGGTGGGGCGCTAGCTGGGAACCCAGTATTGCTTGTAGGCGGAGCACGCTCTGTTGATGGGGACCGCTGGGCGGGGTAGGAGTAGGGGATGGGTTGGAGCGGCTGTCCTTGATCCCTGGGCTGGGGCGGAGAGGACGAGGGGTACTGAGTGGGGTAAGCTCCTGGGAGATCAACCTGTGTGACTGGAGGGAGAGCAGAAAGGCGTCCTCTTTCTTCTGCCAACTGAATCTTCTCTGTTTCTGTCTCTGGGTATGGAGGGGGAGGCTGTTCCGCCATTCTCTAAAATAAACCAGACTCCACCCTGCGCTCCACCCATACTAGACCCTTACCGAAACCGGAGCCTCCAGGAGCGTTGCGCAATAGCGGAAGCGGAGGAAAGGGTCTGGTCGCGTGAGTTATGCACACCCATGTACACGTATCCTAGCTGTGCATCATTGCCATTCCCACTTCAAATATAAGATTATCTGGTATAACCTAGCTATTGTGATTTGGGGAGAATTGAAGAATTCCCCATAATACATTCCTTCCACTATCATGGGTCAGTTCACTATGTTACAGGTTGAAACGTCTTATCTTGCACTGTTCTGTGCTCTCTACATGTGTATATACTGCACTTGAAGCTCACAAACTTCCTTTGCATGATCAAGATGGTTTGTGTGGAGAGTGAACAGGTTGGGCTGTACTGTGTCCTCACATAATTTTATACCTCCTTTCCATACTCTGTTCACACTGCAAGCTTGTTCCTTGGATGTGCAGCTATAGCTATAGCTAGTTGGCTTGAGAATTATGTTTACAGATATATGCTCTGATGTCATGATCACAAACTGCCTCCAAACAGCCAATGAGATTGCAGTTCACCTGCATGGCAATCTCATGAACTTCCGCATGCAAACATGATGATGCATTAACGTATTGGATTGTTGCGATCAAAGTAGTGAAATCAGAGCATATATAACTGTACTCTGTTTGGTTTGCATTTTAGACTGCAACCTGCGTATCTCAATGTATAGCAATTAATGTGCACTGACTATTTCCCCGTATAAAATAGGCCTGGATGGACCAGTCTATTGTTTCTTACATGCATGCATGACAATGTATATAATTATATGTAATTTCTTTTGATCAGTATACACGATACGATTGGTCCATATTATAGAAAGCACGTTTCTCAGCATATCATGATACACATACATGTGATCTTAATAGAATGTCAGCTAAAATGGCAGGTGATTGGTCAATTTTAAGTACATAATCTGATAAATTTTGATATGTAAGAAATGAACTGATTAATAAAGGGATACTATATCAATTGTACTCTATATGTTTCATACTGAAAAAAAACTCTTCATTTAAAGAAAATGATATAACAACAAATATTAAATGTATTGATTTGTACTTTAGACTGCAACTTTACTGGCTTACTGGTTTGGTGGGTGGAAGTGACGTCAGTTCTACATAGTTCTACATAATAAACTAAGGTCAGTATCTCAGGTAGTGAGTTTGCAATACAGATCTCATAGTGAGAATTACGATGAGAGCTATCACAAGAAATACTACAACAGAGAAGAAACTGAAGATACCTCCAGATAGCACAATGGAAAATAGTGTACGTTTCTACGTATGCAGGTAGAAATAGTATGGGAGTATGTGTGTGCGTGTGTGTGTGTACGTGTGTGTGCGTGCGTGTGTGTGTGTGTGTGTGTGTGTGTGTGTGTGTGTGTGTGTGTGTGTGTGTGTGTGTGTGTGTGTGTGTGTGTGTGTGTGTGTGTGTGTGTGTGTGTGTGTGTGTGCGTGTGTGTGTGTGCAGTCAAGAGTTGTTCAGAGGAAACCACCCAGGAGTAGATATCAGCCACAGGGGGAGGTGGATTTTGTAGGGATGGGAGAGAAAACAAATGAATCACCAATGTAATTCTATGTGAGACTCATCCATTCACAGTCATCTTCATTGTAAACTTACACGTTTAAAATCTCTGGTACTTGCAACTACAAAGCGCTGAGGAGGGATGCTGTACGTCGCAGTCTCACCCACATTAGTGACTTGGCCCTAGGGACATAAATTTCACAACAGATTAAGAGAAATGAATATAACATCAGCTATCTTACTTGAAAAACATCTTCATAATTAAAACACTGTAAATAATATAATTATACCCTTTGGCAATTGCTTCTGGTAACACCATAGCAAAAAAGGGTTAACACTGCAACTCGATAGACTGGAGTCATCAGATATATGTACAACAAGCTATTACTCAGAAAAAACTATAATGGCATTATAGGACCCGGGCAAATTAGTCTTACTATACATCTATGTTCTGATTCTTGGCAAAATAACTCACTGGGGGCGCTGAGGAAGGTGGCGCGCTAGCTGGGTACCCAGTAGCGCCTGTAGGCGAAGCCTGTCCTGCCGTTGGGTAAGGCTGGGCGGGGTAGGAGTAGGGGGTGGGTTGGGGCGGCTGTCCTTCAGCGCTGGGCTGCGGCGGATACGGAGAGGACGCCGGGTACCAAGAAGAGTAGGCCGTAGGGCGGTCGTCCGGCGTGTCTGGAGGGGAAGTGGACGAGATGCCTCCTTCTCCTGCCAACAGAGCCTCAGTCTCTGATTCCGTCCCCGGCTGTTCTGCCATTACGCACGTCCTACCTCTTTAATAAAATTAATACAGACGTCTCTTCTCACCAATTGCAAGCGTTAGCGTTAATTTAATATAATGTGGGCAGCCACGCATGCACGGGGGTACACATAATTATGACTGAATGATCGAAGCTAGTGGTAAAATAAGAGCCATCGATGTCACCTAAGCTTCCTATGAATGCTTCCTGATGACTTAATGTGCCCTTTAGAGTTCTCGCATTTAATGCCTAGTCCTCCTACGCTTTCCTGCCATGACTATTATAACAGAAACCACTAGGCTTCCTGGCCTGCTGGAAGTACCCTCTATAAGCCATACAACTTGGAGTAAGGGGGTGCGAAGCCCCCCCCCCCCCAGATGGTATGGGAAACCCCTGGAGCTCAGGTCACGTGATCCTCTGGCACATCCAATGACTTAATGCCATGCATCCCCACCCCAGGCATGGCCTTGCACATGCCACTGCGTCATGCCAAAGTGACCCCACGTGCAAACCTGTCTCACATGACCCCACCCAGGACCTCACTAGGGACTTGACACCTATCTATAAAGCACCTGGGGGGTTAGACCCACACCACCCTTTAATGCCCAAGGGGCCAAGAAAGGAAAAAGTAGAGAATAACATGGGAAAGGAGAGAGAAAACAGAAAAAATCCACACTGCAGAGACGCAGGACAAGAGGACAAACTGCACACGCACAGTAGATCATGTGGTGCTAGGATGACCGAAAATTGTGGTGAGCGAATATAGTGGCCCCCTTGGAGGATGGCATTAACTCAATCCAACTATGTTACTTCCATGTAATTATCATTATAGATAACAATCAATTATCAGCCATAAATTTAATATACTAACACATGCACATTAACTATTTAAAATAGTATTACATATAGAAACATTGCATGTATATAATATAATGATGCTTCAGGAAAATCTGATTTGCAACTTTCAATCTGCTGCTTGCAATGGGCACACTAGCCTATTCCTGCCTTAGCTCTTTGCAGTGGAAGCCACACACACAATGTCACACATGCACACTTCACCAGGATGGTGGATGCCTTCCACTACAACACACAACCACACAGCACAATACATGTAATTCTTTGCCTGATGGGTTCCATGGATGCTTGCTGAATTAAGATCTGCTAGTGACAACAACGACTGATACAGTGATGGCAATCAAGATAATGAAGAACATGACACAGACTGCCATAAAGATACAAATCACTATCCCAACAATTTTTCTTTTTCCCTATAATATAGATGGATAGGTAGTGTGAGGTTGGTGTGTGGGTGCACGTGTACGTGTGTGTGTGTGTGTGTGTGTGTGTGTGTGTGTGTGTGTGTGTGTGTGTGTGTGTGTGTGTGTGCGCACAAGTGTGTATGTGTGAAGGTAAGAAGGGAGCAGAAAACCAGCCAGGGAAAATGGGAAATGGAGAGGAGAGAGAAATGAATGCTGGTACAATGTAAGTAAATGAGTGGGCACAGCTCATTCAATTGCTTGCATGTCCAAAACTTACTTGGTCAACTCCATATCCAGTGTACCCAAAAGTGCTTGGGGGAGGGACAGAGTATGTCACAGCCCCACCCACATTTGCAACCTACAGACATAAAGAAACACTACCATGCTTATTATAAACTAGTACTGGGAACAAAACAGTGTCAATTTGGTAGAAAATTTAGAGAGCATTCCTTTTAATGATGCTATAGTGGCTCATGGTTGCATCATGGATGAATGTGGAATTATGAAGATGTGTTCAATCAAATTACACAACAAAGAAGGTACAGTTTCCGCATGTTTCAACCTCAATGGTTTTGTCAGCTGAAAATGACCCTTGTAGGTGTTGGACAAGCTGCCCTTGGGGGACACTTCAACCATACACTGATCTATAGGGGCAGAATACCATCCCCAAAATGAATGAAGAGTCAACAAAGGACGTCGACCTATTGAGGGTCAGAAGCGTTGTTTTCTCCAGTGTGTGTGTGTGTGTGTGTGTGTGTGTGTGTGTGTGTGTGACTGCCACTTTGTCATTGGCTGGAAAATTTTCTTTTCCTACAGACTATTTTTTCCCGGAATGTAATCCGCCCCCTCTTTCAAAACCCTTCATATGGGTCTGATCCTCCAGCATCTATGGCACACCAATTTGTACAATTTTGTACCTGTTTCCTGTCACATTGTGTAGTTTGTACAAGAAATATAGCTGCAAATTAATGACCCACAAGACTTTAAATGTAGATCAGACAGTATTACTAACACAATGGTGCCAAGCATGTGCATGATGTTTCTCCATTATATCTGAGCTGAGGCTTGTGACATTTAATTTATGGACCATGCATGCAGTTTAAGTCAATACAAAGTTGATGTAACACAGCAAGATTCTAAAGTTCTACAGGTTAGCTACAGAAGTAGCTTTGAGTCGTGCACTTCAATCAGTGACTGCAATCACTGCAGTGGGCCAAATCATGTGACTTTAGTTGGTGGATGTGTGTGTATAGGCCAAAGATACCTACATATTATACCTATAGCTATATATAATATAGGGCAGAATATTTGCACCAGGTCCATCCAGGTTAATGTAGGATGATAACTGCGTGCACCATTCCATGCAGGGGGATTGATGCATGCAATGGACCTGAATCTTGAAGAATATAAGTGTATACTGAAACCATTCAAATGGAGAGGCAACCGCAGCAAGATTGGAAATCGATCGTGACTCACGGTGTGTACATGTGCGGTCCCTAAGATAGCCGGAGCCACTCAGTCTGCTTATATAGCTACACGGCCACTGAGTCTATTAACTCACTGCCGGTGCTGAGGAAGGTGGCGCGCTAGCTGGGTACCCAGTAGCGGCTGCATATGTAGTCTGTCCTGCGGGTGGGTAAGGCTGGGCGGGGTAGGGGTAGGGGGTGGGTTGGGGCGGCTGTCTCTGAGCGTCGGGCTGTGGCGGATACGGAGAGGACGCAGGGTACTGAGGAGTGTAGGCTGCTGTGAAGTCGCCCTGTGTGTCTGGAGGGGGAGCAGCAGGGGGCCCTCCCCCTGCCAACTGAGTCTTCTCTGGATCGGTCCCTGGGTAAGGAGGGGGAGGTTGGTCTGCCATACTCTTAGCTATATATCCGAATGAGTATGGATTCCTTGCTATAGTTGTGGGTTTCCTCCTCGACTCTTTGGTTTCTCCGACCACCTGGTGTTGCGCAATTCTCTGCGTGCCTTTGGGACCCACAGAATGCTATTAGCTATAGTGCCCATGATCGGTCACATACCGAAACTAGAAGGACAACCATCTATAATAGCTATGCATATATGCACGCATGAAGTGTAAGAACAAATAATTATGGCAACAGTACTGACAGTGCATGGCTGCAACTAAGAGTTCTTATTTCTAAGTCACTTAATAACTACTGTGTAAGTACATGTAAAGAGTCTGATTATTTAGCTAAAGTGAACAGTTTATGAGAATATAATTTCATAATTTCCTGCACACGTTCATGGCAAGTTGAGTTGTGATATATTGTTACGTGGTTGTTGCTGTTGCTGTTATAAACAGTATACTTCTATTTCAAATGCATATTACAGAACCAGGCCTAGGAAGCATATACGTTTTTGAACAGTGGACATAGCATAGGCTTAACGAGCAGGACATTTCGGCCATGGATCATCAGCTGAAGAGTTGCTGATGAATGACCTCAGTTTCAACTGACAAAGGTGTATGTGGGCGAAACATCCTGTTGACTCTCTGCTATAATTAAATGTCCACTGTTTAAAACGTTCCCTCAGTTTCTGTTATCAGCTAAATGTAGCAATGACAGTTGCCATAATAGGCAGCAGCAGCATTATACAATATAAACTACATACACAGATGTATAGCATTATATATATAGGAGTCATGCACCCAAACAGGAGAAAGCCACTATTTGTAATCACATGTCATTGACCTATAATATTTCTTGACATGTTTGAAATGTTTCATGACTAGAACATTTTAATTATATACTTTCTTTGGACCAGTTTACTACAAAATGCCTGCACAAGCATAATACTTTATTTACATTATATATAATTGGTCAATACAATAATTTACAGTTGAGTATACCATGGATGTACACATACGCACAATAATAGGAGTTTGTGCGCTAGACTAGACTAGTACGTACACATACACTTGATCAGTCTCAATAGTTCAATATGTCAGTTAAACATGGCAGCTGATCGTGATTGGCCAGCTTTAGCACTAATGGTTGTGTATACGATCTACATGTATAGAGTTATAGACATACAGAAACCAGTCACTTGAGTAGAATGTAGTAGAATATGTGTAGTTCGGAATCTGATAATTGATATATACAAAGTACAAGATGAACTGATCAATTAAGGGATAGTGTATTAGATTGTACTGTATGTTTCATACTGACAAACAACTTTTCATCTAAAAAAGATACAACTACAAATAAATGTGTATTGTATTCAAAGCTTGTACTGGTGGAGTTGACATCCACATGGTTCTGAATCTCTGTAGTGAATTTGCAGTATTACCTCGTACTGAGACCTACACTGAGACCTGTTGCAAGAGCTGCTACAACAATAAAGATACTGAAGGAAACTCCACATAGCACAAAGAAAGCTATTGTATGTTTCTATGTATACAGGTAGATGTAGTGTGGGGGTATAAGTGTGTGTGTGTGTGTGTGTGTGCGTGCGTGTGTGTGTGTGTGTGTGTGTGTGTGTGTGTGTGTGTGTGTGTGTGTGTGTGTGTGTGTGTGTGTGTGTGTGTGTGTGTGTGTGTGTGTGTGTGTGTGTGTGTGTGTGTGTGCATGTGCGTGTGTGTGTGTGTGGTGGAAAGTTGGTCAGAGGAAACCGATTAAGATGTTGGACAGGAGACAGGAGCAGATATAAGCCACAGGGGGAGGTGGATTTTGTAAGAATGGAGAGAAACAAGTATTTCGAGTTAAAACAAGTATTTCGAGTTAAAAAAACTCGTGGGGCTGCCGCCCCAACTCGAAATACTTGCTCCCTTCGGTCGCTGCTCTGTCACTCATGATTGGTAACACATGACATTGTGTCATACACCTCAGTGACAGTACGCATACACCACTAGTCACCAAACATAGCTACATGACCACACACACACATACACATGTGCAACACACACACACACACACACACACACACACACACACACACACACACACATGCACATGTGCAAACGCACAGACACACACACATACACACACACACACCGGCCACACATACATCACACCACACACACACACACACACACACACACACACACACACACACACACACACACACACACACACACACACACACACATACACACACACACACCGGCCACACACACACACCGGCCACACACACATCACACACCACACACACACACACCACACATGCACAGAGGAATCTCCAGCAAAGACAGACACATGACTGCTTATAGCACATGCATTTACCGTGAATATTCACAGAAATATAATGTACCAAGGAACCCACAGTCGCCAGAGTAGCTAGTGGTCTGTGGTGGCAAAAGCTACGTACGTTTGCTACAGCGCAATACGCGTGGGCCAGGTTCTGAAGAGCATTTAGAAGGGCAACCGTGCGAGCTAAGCTTTTCAACGCTAGAAATGGTTAAAGAATGTTAGCGTCAACATATCACGGCGCTCACCAGTTTCTACGTTACTCCTGTCATGTGTTCCAGGCGGCGGAGTGAAGTCCTCCGAGGCGGGCGCGGCCATTATCGAAGAAGGCGCGGGCGAAGTCGATGACCTGTTGGGCGCTGTCTAAAAGCTGTCTCTTTGTCCGTCGACCAGAAGTGCTGTAGGAGTCTGTTCCAGGATCAGAGGCGGAAGAGAACGTCCAAAGTTCGCTAAGACGTCGTTTCGAAGCCGGTTTTCAAAGTCCCTTGGCCTCGCACACGGTCTACTTCCGGCCGAATAAAATGGCCGACAATATAAATTCCCTATACCCAATACTTCGCCCAATACATTCAATATAAATGTAAGCATTGACGCACAACCGTAGGTTGGCGTATTATATATATATATATATATCCGTAACATGAAGCCATATGAAAACGTCAATTTGAAAACAATATAGGGGCTGCCTGCGGCAGCCCCTAAAAACAAACGCCTCATCAATGCAATTATATGAGTCTCATCCATTCACAATCATGTTCATTGTAAACTTACGCGATTATAGTCTCTGGTACTTGAAATTCCATAGCTCGGAGGAGGGACACTGTACGTCACAGTCCCACCCACATTAGTGACTTGGCCCTAGGGACATAATTTCACAGGAGACCATGCAAGAGAAATGAATATCAGCTATCTGTTTAATTGTTTAATTGAATAGTTAAACATTATACGGGGACATTTGCTTCTGGTAATGCCATAGCAACGAGGGTTAATGAAGGTAACCCGATAGACGAGAGGTCTATAGCTAGCAAGATTATTCCATACAAACTAGGACAAGGGGGAAAATTAATCTTATTATATTTATGGTCCGACCTCCTGTGTCCAAGCTTGAGGCCTTAAACCTGGCAAGACTGCATATAACTCACCGCTGGTGCTGTGGAAGGTGGCGCGCTAGCTGGGTACCCAGAAGCGCCTGTAGGCGGAGTCTGTCCTGCGGGTGGGTATGGCTGGGCGGGGTAGGGGTAGGGGGTGGGTTGGGGCGGCTGTCTCTGAGCGTCGGGCTGCGGCGGATACGGAGAGGACGTCGGGTACTGAGGATGGTAGGCTGTTGGGACGTCACCCTGTGTGTCTACGGGGGGAGCGGAAGGGGGTCCTCCTCCTCCTGCTGCCAATTGCGACTTAGTAGTCTCTGATTCTGTCCCCGGGTAGGGAGGGGGAGGTTGTTCTGCCATTGTACACGTCTTACGTAGATGTAGATATCTCGTTCTCACCATAGGACGGGATCAAGTGTAGCGTTTATATAATGTGGGTAACCACGCCCGGGTACACATGACTTCCTATATTATCATAGAATTATTATGCATGGAAGTTAAAAAGCTTTGCGGTCACTTCCTAGGATTGCTTAGCTTCCTGATGACCTAATGCACTTTTGAGTTCTCAGCATGTTATTAGAGTGACAATCCATTAATATGCCAACACATCAGCTTGTAAAATAATAGTCTTTATTATAAGATATAATTATTGCATGCATGTGTAGCTAGCTATGCATGATGCCGGTTCCAATGTATAACCACACAACTACATGACTCTTTGTCTTATGGGTTCTGTGGGTGCTGTGAACGCTGGCTGACTTACGATATGCTGGCGACGCCAACTGACACACTGATGGCGGTGATGACAAGGGAGCCGAAAACAAAGATCCCCAACATGACACAAATTACTAGCTAATAGCTATTGGGACTTGGTGATGACAACTGACACAACGATGACGATGATGACAAGGAAGAAGAAACAAAGGTCCCAAAAGTGACACAAATGAATATCCCAGCTTTTACTCAATTGTGCTATAATTCATACAGATATACGTGTATATATGTATGTGTGAAAAGAAGAATGGAGCAGAAAGCAAGCCAAGGGGATAGGAAATGGAGAAATAGAGAGAATGAGGGGAAAATTGATCATGACTGCACTTGTACAAGTCATGCAATCATCAAAAGATCTATATAGGTGGAGGGACAAAGTATGTCACAGCCCCACCCACAGCTGTGACCCGACCCTACAAATGGAAAGAAACACTGTCATGGTTACTCTATAAATTATACTGGAACAAAACGGGGTTTCCTTTATTAAGTTTCTAGCTAATCTTACTGAGGGCGCTGAGGAAAGTGGCGTGCTAGCTAGGTACCCATTTATAGTGTCTGTAGGCGGAGCCTGTCCTGTGGGTGGGTATTGCTGGGCGGGGTAGGGGTAGGGGGTGAGTTGGGGCGGCGGCTATCCTTCAGCCCTGGGCTGTGGTGAATATGAAGAGGACGCGGATGCCGGGTGCTGAGGAGGGTAGTCTGTTGGGACGTCGCCTTGTGAGTCTGGAGGGGGAGCTGAAGAGAGTCCTTCTTCTCTGCCAGCTGGGTCTTTTCTGGTTCTGTCTCCGGGCAGGGAGGGGGAGGCTGTTCTGCCATTTTGCACGTCTTAGTCTGTTATGTAGATGCAATGTCTTACCTCACCAAGCGTTAGCGTTTATATGATATGTGGGCAGCCATACACTGGTACACATGCAGTACTATGCAAGGCTGATTTAGGAAGCAGTGAGGTAAGTTAACTTCCTTCCTGATGACCAATTATGCACTATAGCTGGACAGTTCACACAATAATCCATAATAGTGACAATAATTATTAATAATCATTAACGATATATGTAATAATCAATACTAACACATTATTATTGAAACTAATATTACTTTATGTAATGTATATGTTACGCGCAAACCTCGAATACATACATGCATTTATTTACATGCATTATATAGTTATTACTATATGTAGTTTAAAGTTAGTTACACTTGCTGAGTTGGCTGCCATAGCAATAGTGGACAATTGCTCATATAATTTGTCAAGCATAAGTTTGAATAATTATACAGTTGAGTATACCATGACACACACATAATCACAATAGCTCAATATATAATTATGTCAGTTAAACTGCCATCTGATTGGCCAATTCTACATGGTTGTTCAATCATAATCAGAGATATACAAACATGATATATAACATACTATTATAGAAAACCATGCAGTCACTTGAGTGCAGAATGTATAATTATAGTAGAATGTGAGTTGTCAGAATCTGATAATTACAATACGAAAGTGAGAGATGATTTGATCAATAAAGGGATAGCATTAATTGTATTATAAGTACTGAAAAACAAACCTTCATTTAAAACAAGTATAACTTCAAATAAAATGTGGATTGTATTCATACTGGCTTGTTGGGTACAACTGACGTCCACATAAGTATATAAAATCAAAAGTCTCTGCAACCTTAAGAGAGACCTACACCGAGACCTATCATAAGAGCTGCCAAGATTGAGAAGGTACCAAAGATAACTGTACAGAGCACCAAAAATAACATTGCTTGTTGCTACAGGTAGATGTAGTGTGAGGTTACATAATATTATAAAATGTGTGTGTGTGTGTGTGTGTGTGTGTGTGTGTGTGTGTGTGTGTGTGTGTGTGTGTGTGTGTGTGTGTGTGTGTGTGTGTAGTGGAGAGTTGTTCAGAGGAGACCAAGATGCAGAAAGAATAATTGGACAGGAGCATCCACAGGGGGAGGTGGAATATGGTAAGGATAGAGAGAGGAACAAGTGAATCATCAATGTGCAATTTTAATATATGTCATCACTGGTCATAGCCAAAACGGCCTTGACCTCAGCAGAGATACTTCATAACAGAATGGGAGTGATACAGTTGGTTTGTGCAGATAGTTTAATATGTTGAGGCTCACCCTTCGCAGTCATGTTCATCATAAACTTACACATTTATGGTCTTTGGTGCTAGCAATTGCAGAGTCATTAGGGGAGATGCTGTACACCACGTTCCCACCCCAATTAGTGTCTTGGCCCTACAGGGACAGGCATACATAATTCCACAGCAGACCAAGAGAAATAAGTCATAATCAGCTATATATATCTTCGTTGAAAAATTTAATGATAATTGATCACTACCCTCCAGGGCAATAGTCTGAGTAGCCAGACTGCCCCAATAAGCTCCATGACAGTCTAGCTAGCCAGACTAACAGTGTAAATGCTTCTGGTAACGCCAAAACAAAACAGGGTCAACTAGGGTAACTCGATGGACCAGAGATATAGCTACCTGCATGGATTATTCTAAACAAATTGGGGCCACGGGACAAATAAATGATTACTGGAAGTACCGAGCTTGAGGCCTTAACATTCGCTAGCAGCGAATAACTCACAGAGGGCACTGAGAGAGGTGGCGCGCTAGCTGGGTACCCATTAGTGTCTGTAGGCGGAGCCTGTCCTGCTGGTGGGTATTGCTGGGCGGGGTAGGGGTAGGGGGTGGGTTGGGGCGGCTGTTCTTGAGCGCTGGGCTGCGGCGGATATGGAGAGCACGTCGGGTACAGGGAAGGGTAGGCCGGTGGGAGGTCGCGATCGCCCTGCGAGTCTGGGCGGGGAGCGGAAGGAGATCTATGCACCTCCTCCTCCTGACCACTGAGTCTCCTTTGTACCGGTCCGGGGTAAGGAGGAGGAGGTTGTTCTGCCATTTCTAGCTGTATAGCCGAATGAGTGTGAAACTGTACGTGTTGTGGATTTACCTCACCACCACCTCGCGTATGCCATGACATCATGATCTCAATATTAAAGAGCTGAAGCCGCCCATTTACATCACACTCGTCCAAACATTATGATCTAACGCGTACACATGACTACTTACTTCCATTATAGTTATCTCAGATGAGGTATCCAATTATATATTATGAATCAGGCACACGCACACTGCCTGTGATAGAGTACTAGTACAAGGGGAAGGGGGGGGGGGATATTGGATGACTATTCCAATTATGCAGAGTTATCAGTTAGATTAAAATTGCCAACTAGCTAGGGGTGAATTCAGTCCCCTAGCTGGACTTCTCCCCGGATGAGGTTGATTGGGTTCTCACTGAAGTCGATGTCCTTTGCGGGGGCATGGTAGGAGGATCGCCCCCCCCCCCCCCCTGGATTCATTGAAGATGAATCAATAAGGGAGTACGAAATCTTGCAACGGATGAACTGCAGGGTTCTGCTGTAGGGTTGGCCTTGCATTGAAGCGATTAGCTCTGCTATAGTCTTTTAAATGCAACCGTAGCCGATGGTCCCCACCCCCCACTGGTTGACATGACCAGTGGGGTAAAGATCCTGTGCTCCACTTCCAGAATTCAACTCTCACACTCTCTCCTCTTCTCCTTCTCATGTCTCCTGTAGCACGCCTTCGTGGAGGACTTGCTGTTTGAAGGGGCATAGGAATTGAACACAAGAACAGCAAAGTATGCACTTCTCTTGCTGCTGTCCCAGAGCTCCTGTGCCCTTAGGACTTAGGTGGGGGTGGGCTGCGGTGGATAGGGAGCAAACGCGGACGCCGGGTACTGAGGAGGGTAGTCTGTTGGCACGTCGCCCTGTGTGTCTGGAGGGGGAGCAGAAGGGGGTCCTCCTCCTCCTGTTAACTTAGTAGTCTTCTCTGGTTCTGTCCCCGGGTAGGGAGGGGGAGGCTGTTCTGCCATTATACACATCTTACGTAGATGTAGATGTCTGTCTCTCACCATCGATACATGTACAGGATCGAGGGTATAGCGTTATGTGGGTACCCACGCACATGTACACATGACTGCCTATAGAATGTCATCATGATACAATTATTCATTATGCATGGAAGTTAGCGTTAGAAAAGCTATGAGGTCACTTCCTAGGAATTATGCTTAGCTTCCTAATGACCTGATATGCACATTTGACTTCTCAGACACGTTATTAGAGTGACAATCCACAAATATGCTTTTTTAAATATAGCTAGCTAGCTGTGAAAGATGAAACAATGAAGATTCATAAATATGCCAACACATTAACATGTAAAATAGTATAATTATAATTATTATAATTATTAATTTTTATTGTATAAAGTACCTAACTTTTGTGCAAAGGCCTGACATGATTAATCACCCAGACTGCACCCAGCCGGTCCTAGCAGTAACATTCCACTGCAATTAAATGCATCCGTCCAACCACATACATGCATAACGTATAGTAGGATGACTTTCCATTAGTAGCTGACTCTAATTGTTCCTCACACAATGCACTTCAATATTCTACTTTGTATTGTGTGTTACAAAAATTAGGACTCATGCCATGTATGTATGTTCACACTCCCCATGCAGTACTAGCTGGCAGTTGTGCTAGTTGAACTTGACGCTTGCTGGCTTGCGATAGGCACACTAGACTCTTAATTGCGCCATAAATCTTGGAAATGCCTGTGACACTTCAACAGGATGGATGCCATTTGTTTCTCACACTATACGCTTACAGGTTACACACCAGGTTACAGAAGTGGCAGTACACCTGGTGTGAATCATTCACATCAGTGGCTGATCCCTTTCACATCAGTTACTACTAGCTTAAGTACTACAGGATCGAATCACCGCCCATGGACGTGCCTTTGGTCAACCCTATCTCTATATAACATTGTGGAGACAAGCAAGAGGAAATGTGCACTAAAATGTAATTAAGTAATAAGTGGAGGTCAAGAAGAATCATAATTTGAATTCACACAAAGGCCAGAATGTATATATATAACTGCAGACCCATGCAGGTCAATGTAGTATGAGTTTTAAGCCATTCCAGGGGGAATTAAGTCCAACACACAGACAGAGTAAGAATATTACTTATTAGAGTGACAATCCATTAATATGCCAACACATTAGCATGTAAATTAATAGTCTTTATTATAAGATATATTGCATGCATGTGTAGCTAGCTATGCATGGGATGCCGGTTCCACTGTATAAACACACAACTACATAACTCTTTGTCTTATGGGTTCTGTGGGTGCTGTGAACGCTGGCTGAGTTACGATATGCTGGTGATGCCGACTGACACACTGATGGCGGTGATGACAAGGGAGCCGAAAACAAAGATCCCCAACATGACACAAATTACTAATAGCTATTGGGACTTGGTGATGACAACTGACACAACGATGACGATGATGACAAGGAAGAAGAAAACAAAGGTCCCAAAAGTGACACAAATGAATATCCCAGCTTTTACTCGATTGTGCTATAATTCATATATAGATATACGTGTATATATGTATGTATGTGTGAAGAGAAGAATGGAGCAGAAAGCAAGCCAGGGGGATAGGAAATGGAGAAATAGAGAGAATGAGGGGAAAATTGATCATGACTGCACTTGTACAAGTCATGCAATCATGTCTAAACTTACTTGCCAATTATGAGCTCGTCGAGTGCAACGAAAATATCTAGGTGGAGGAACAAAGTATGTCACAGCCCCACCCACAGCTGTGACCCAACCCTACAGATGGAAAGAAACACTGTCATGGTTACTCTATAAATTATACTGGAACAAAACGAAATTGGGTTTCCTTTATTAAGTTTCTAGCTAATCTTACTGAGGGCGCTGAGGAAGGTGGCGCGCTAGCTAGGTACCCATTTATAGTGTCTGTAGGCGGAGCCTGTCCTGTGGGTGGGTATTGCTGGGCGGGGTAGGGGTAGGGGGTGAGTTGGGGCGGTGGCTATCCTTCAGCCCTGAGCTGCGGCGGATACGAAGAGGACGCAGATGCCGGGTGCTGAGGAGGGTAGTCTGTTGGGACGTCGCCTTGTGAGTCTGGAAGGGGAGCTGAAGAGAGTCCTTCTTCTCTGCCAGCTGGGTCTTTTCTGGTTCTGTCTCCGGGCAGGGAGGGGGAGGCTGTTCTGCCATTTTGCACGTCTTAGTCTGTTATGTAGATGCAATGTCTTGCCTCACCAAGCGTTAGCGTTTATATGATATGTGGGTAGCCATACACTGGTACACATGCAGTACTATGCAAGGCTGATTTAGGAAGCAGTGAGGTAAGTTAACTTCCTTCCTGATGACCAATTATGCACTATAGCTGGACAGTTCACACAATAATTCATAATAGTGACAATAATTATTAATAATCATTAACGATATATGTAATAATCAATACTAACACATTATTATTAAAACTAATATTACTTTATGTAATTTATATGTTACGCGCAAACCTCAATTAACATTGTACTTTTAATTAACTGTGCGTTTCATTCTTCCTAATGTATGTATTCACAGTCACTCCCTTCATGCAGTACACCGATCTCTTGCTAGTTCAGCTTGAAGCTTGCCGCATGCAGTGGGCATAGCTTTAGTCTTGTGTAGCCAGGACACGTCAGAATATAAAATGGAGGGGAGACGTGGTCTAGGCTACATGGACTAATATAGCCTCTTAGGCTTAGGGTGTACTTCATCAGGTCAAGTAGTCTTAGCTGAGCAAGACCCACATGTGATGGTAGCTGACCATATACAAGTGGCCATGCGTGCACAGCTCTTCATGGTTGCGCATGGCATGTTCTCCCACCTATATACTGGTGTTGCACAATATTAATTCCACCCATTCCCAACGGATCACTTACTGCACTGAAATATCGTACACAATGGCTGATATTTGACTAAAATCTCAAAATCTTGAAATCTGAAAGACCCTAATTTATGCACACTAGTACTAATGATAAACATTCACTCATAAAATGTGTAGTATAGTAACTTGCTAAGCTACTTTCTGCATCTGTAAAGGCTGAATGATGATCATGTTCACCGAACCAGCTGATTGCGGTGTCATGTGATGTCATGCATTCATGGTGCACATGGCTGTATGTGGCTCTTCATTGTAATTAATTTTATTGATTCAATCATGCAATGCCATGTATAATTATTTATATGGTGATATACAGGTCATCATACTTTGAAAAAGTGTATAATATGTATTACTTATAACACCTCCAGGAGGGACATGGCTGATTTATAAGCATGACCCATGAGGGTGCGAAGCACCTGAGGGGGGAGTGCTTATCAATCAGCCATATCCCGACTGGAGGTGCTGTAATTGATTTATTTCCCGTTGCTAGGTTTAGCTTTGGAAGGAAGGCAGTGCGCCGGTTGTTTTCGGTGCCTGGAGCATCCTCTACTACAGTTGTTTCCCTTTTGTTTATAGTGATCTGCAATAATGTCAGCTAGCAGAAAAACCAGCCAGGGAAAATGGGAAATGGAGAGGAGAGAGAAATGAATGCTGGTACAATGTAAGTAAATGAGTGTGCACAGCTCATTCATTTGCTTGCATGTCCAAACTTACTTAGTCAACTCCATATCCAGTGTACCTGAAAGTACTTGCATGGGGGAGGGACAGAGTATGTCACAGCCCCATCCACATTAGTGACCTGACCCTACAGACATAAACAAACACTACCGTGGTTACTGTACAAATCATACTGGGAACAAAGCAGTATCATTTTGGTACAAGTATTAGAAAGTTGGATGATACTGTAGAGACCACATTGTTGCATCGTGAATGAACAACCTTGAAGACCTTCGAGGTCAAAATGTCCTGAACTTGTACTTTCTGTTCATTAATTTGCTCCAACAAATCTTTCCCTGTTGATTCCTTTGGATGTTGAAAAAGCTATACCATTGGGGGATGATTCTACCATACTCCATATACACAGGTCTATAGCTACATACATAAAGACAGAATATTCCAATATCAATGAAGGGACACCAGAAATTAATATAATTACAATATTTGTGATTGATTGATTGATTGATTGATTGATTGACAATATAATACCACTGAACACTTAAGTACACTTGACACATGAAACTTAGCTATATGACACATTAAGTCTTACAAGATAACAGCTGCATGTTTGCAGCTTTTCGTTGTATAAACTGTATACATTTTGTACTTGTTTCCTGTTACATTGTATAAATAAACATCGCTACATTGAAACCATTAATTTTGAGCAGAGAGGCAACCACAGCAGGGCTGGAAATCGTGCAACTCAAAAAAACACTTCAGTGGTTGACAGCAGCTAGTACCTTATGATTCACAGTATAGAGGCCTGCAGTTAGCTATACAACTGTGCTCCTGCATGGTTGATGTTAGTTACAGGGTGTCCATCACGAATACATGGATGTCCATGAAATGGGTTCCCTTGGGTCCAGCTAACAACCCACTATTCAAGGAGGAGTGTGGAGTAGGTAGCTAACTACGTTGTGTGTGGTCCTCGAGGCTCAGACACATTGAGTTTTACAGCTATAGATTATAGCTAACACACAGCCACTGAATCTATCAACTCACTGCTGCAGCTGGTGCACGTGCTGAGGAAGGTGGGGTACTAGGAACAATAACACGTTCGCAGTGAATAGGGGCTGAATGCGAGACTAATCTACGTTCTCATCAAGTGTAGCGTTATATACCCACGCACAGCAACACATGACTGCCTATAATATCACAGAATTATTATGCACGGAAGTTAAACAAGTATTTCGAGTTAAAAAACTCGTGGGGCACAAGGGCCTAGGGGCGCCCCTGAACTCGAACTACTTGCTAGCAACTTCCCCATCACAGCATGTATGTTCAGTAGTGCAGATAGTTGGGGGTGCTGCATTGCTGATGACCTGAAAGATACATCACGATGCCATAGACTGTTGGGTTTGCAAGAGTTTCAAGTCCCCAGACCAGCAAGTCATCCAGTGAAAGCACCCCTACCAAACTGTCAAAATGCTTTGCTGATCCTTTTTGTCTACATAACAATCTGAATGAGGATGTAGATGTCACTTTGTGCCTGGAGGAGGAGTGTATATATACTGACAACTACATAACTATTTGCCTTATGGGCTCTGTGGGTGCAGTGAATGCTTGCTGATCATGAGCTAAGATCTGCTGGTGACGACTGTGGTGATCGTTGAATAATGGTCACTTCGAACAGTTTCACAACTCAAATGCAAGCAAGCAAGCAGACAAGCAATACACACATACAGAGTCTTAATATACAGATCTAGATACAGTGTACGTCCTAAACTTCCAAAGCTAAGCAATCATCAGTAGCCTGAAATCATTAAAGCCTAAAGATTAGTCTTAGGCTCCGGATGGGTCCTTTGGAGTTAGGGTGACTGCCAGAAGGACGGCAGCGAGGACAAGGAAGAGAACAACAAAAATCCCAACAATGACACCAATGATTATTGCAGTATTTTTTCGATTGGCCTATAATTTACACAGATATATAGGCAATGTAAGGTTGGAAAATAAGTGCATGGGTGCACGTGTGTGTGTGTGTGTGTACGTGTGTGTGTGCGTGCATGTGTGTGTGTGTGTGCGTGTGTGTGTGTGTGTGTGTGTGTGTGTGTGTGTGTGTGTGTGTGTGTATGTGTGTGTGTGTGTGTGTACAAGCATGTGTGCATGTACACATGCACATGTATGCAAGTGTGAAGAGAAGATTGGAGCAGAAGCCAGGAGGGGGGTGGAGAAAGGGAGAGAAGGATGGAAAAATTGATCATGACTGCACTTGTGCACAATTCATGCAATTATGTCTAAACTTACCTCACAAGTGCAAGGAGAGTATGTCACGTCCCCACCCACATTTGTGACCCAACCCTACAGACATAAAGAAACACTATCATGGTTACTATATAAATTATACTGGGAACAAAACATTTGGTAGAAACTCATAAAGCATATATATAATATTATCCCTTTGGCTTGTACTATAATTTTGCTGTTATGCATTGCATGCATACTTCATACATACAATTAAGAAACTGCTGCACATGTACATTTAATGATGTACCCACATCTTCGAAATGAGATTTTACATGTTACATTAGACAGTGTATGTTATGCTAATACAATAATTGTGCCAAGTATGTGATGTTTCTCCATTCACTGAGCTAATCATGAGATTTATGAAATTAAATTAAGGAAGAAATTCGGCCAATATGAAGTCGATGCACGTATATTTATAGCACAGTGAGAATCTCTATTCTACAGGTTCACATCAGTGGCAGATCCCTTTCACATCAGTGCACGACTGCAAGCTTAAGACTATACAGGATCAAATCACCACCCACGTGCCTTTGTTCAGCCCTATATATATCTAGATAGCTAATATTGTGAAGACAAAGAAGAGCAAATGTGCACTAAAATGTAATTAAGTGGAGGACATGAATAATCATGCACAATTAGAATTCTCACAAAGGCCAGAATGTATAACTGCAGACGCATGCAGGTCAATGTAGAGTATGATTTTAAGCCATTCAAGGGGGAATTATGGCCAACACACAGACAGAATAATAATTATTACTTTGAAGAGCATATTAGCTAAACATGCATCATGGCCCTACATTGAACCCTTTCAAGAGGAGAGCCATACACAGAAAGATTGGAAGTCAACTCATTGAGCTCTTTAGCGTCCTTGTAGCACAGCTGTTTTAACACTTGATGATCATATGATTTGCAGTGTACAGGTGCAGTTCCAGCTAGTGTAACAGTCATTTTAGATTTTAGTCCCGAGTCACTCAAAGTGAATAAAGTGAATAAAGTTTTGACTCGAAATGATGGATTGGCACATAGCTACTGCGATCTGCACTTGAATCACGTGCCAATCTACCTTCCCAATACTTTATCCATGCATGTGATGGAGTGAATGCACTTAATTAAGTCGCTCAAGACTGAACACCCTAAAACCACTGTATGTTTCTGCATGCCCATATCTCCATACAGGGTGTCCAGCATGACAATGCATGCATGTCCTAAAATGGGTTTCCTTGGGGTCCATATATATTATAAAAACACATTTTTCAAGCCATGGGGTGTGTGGTGTGTTATACTCATGAAATTCAACTTCAAGTCGCAGTGTATACTGGGTGCACGTGCGTCCTTGAGGTATATATCAATCATGATCCATGATATTAGACTGCATCATGCCACAGTAATAGACACATAATAATTATAGTTATTGTTACTCATGAGCATTAACATTGGAGTAGAGCGAGAGAGAGAGTATAGCTATATAGAGTATATATAGTATGGTGATTGCGCAACTATAGGGATTTAAGCATTGGCAGGTGGTCCTATATATGTGATATAGACCTGAAAAGAGGTCTGATATCACGATATCAAAGCTCTGATTGCGCAACAGGTCTGATATCAAGAAGGAATGTAATGAAACCAGAGCCAAATGTGTGTACTGTCAGGCGAAGCAGCCTTACCATTTCACTGTGGCCGTGACAATCAGTGCTGCGGAGGATCTTGACGCTCCAAGAAAAAACGCGACCGCTAAAAATCGTCGCACGAAGGAAAGCCAGTTGGACAAGATACATGCGTAAAGGAACGTATTCTAGGAACCGAGCACTGAGTCCGGCTCTGTTGCGCGAAACTATGACGTGGAAGACGCGCAGACACGGTCCGTTGAGCGACTTCTTCAGATGACGAACACAAAGTCCAGCTGGATATCGTCGAAAGCTCTCAAATGTGGTTAAAATTGTCCCCTCTAGTTCTGAATCCGCATCGAAGTCGGTGTTCTGCCAGAAAAGAAGCGTTTTCAGGACTCTCCGTCCAGCACCCTGTCACGGCCACAACCAAAACTGCTGACTGTGCATTATTTTGAATTCGGTAATCTCATTGGTCAGCGTACTGCCAATAGGCGCGCAGTATTCTCATTGGTCAGCCCTGAAGCTTGTTGTGACGTCACGGAGGCGTCTACTGAATGCAATGGTGCCGTAGCCCGTTCCAGAAGGTTCAGTGACGTAATGCAGGCGCTTATGGAATGCAAATGGCGTCGTCGCCGGAGAGGTCTAGGCTCGATATTGCTGCTGAAGGTTCGTTCCTGTTGCGCACTCACCATACTATATAAGACATATAGTACGGTAGGTCGGTCTATAGCCTCTATATAGGACCTCGGCGCTCATATTTACCTCGGCGCTTCGCGCCTCGGTAAATATGTAAGCGCCTCGGTCCTATATATCGGCTATAGACCTCCCTACCGTACTATATGTATTACATGTATATAGAGCCACTGTGTTTTATAACATGCCAATGGGCATTATAGCTAAACTCACTGGGGACGCTGACGAAGGTGAGGCTCTAACTGGGTACCTAGTTGGGCCTGTAGGCGATGCCTGTCTTGCGGGTGGGTAAGGCTGGGCGGGGTAGGGGTAGGGGGTGGGCTGGGGTGGCTGTCCTTGAGCGCTGGGCTGCGGTGGATAGGGAGCGAACGCGGACGCCGGGTACTGAGGAGGGTAGTCTGTTGAGACGTCGCCCTGCGTGTCTGGAGGGAGAGCAGAAGGGGTCCTCCACCTCCTGTTAACTTAGTAGACTTCTCTGTTTCTGTCCCCGGGTAGGGAGGGGGAGGCTGTTCTGCCATTATACACGTCTTACGTAGATGTAGATGTCCCGTCTCTCACCATCGATACGTGTACATGCAGGATCGAGGGTATAGCGTTATGTGGGTACTCACGCACGGCACATGGCTGCCTATAGAATGTCATCATGATACGATTATTCATTATGCATGGAAGTTAGCGTTAAAAAGGCTTTGAGGTCACTTCCTAGGAATTATAATAGCTTCCTAATGACCTGCTATGCACTTTTTGACTTCTCAGACACGTTATTAGAGTGACAATCCATAAATATTAAATATGCTTTTTTAAAATATAGCTAGCTAGCTGTAAATGATCGTGATGAAATGATGAAGATTCATACATATGCCAACACATTAACATGTAAAATAGTATAATTACATTATATTTATTTATATTGAATAAAGTACCTAACTTTTGTGCAAAGGCCTGACATGATTAATCACCCAGACCACACCCAGCCAGTCCTAACAGTAACATTCCACTGCAATTAAATGCATCCATCCAACCACAACCATGCATAATGTATAGTGGGATGACTTTCCATTACTAGCTGACTCTAATTGTTCCTCACACAATGCACTTCAATATTCTACTTTGTATTGTGTGTTACAAAAAATTAGGACTCATGCCATGTATGTATGTTCACACTCCCCATGCAGTACTAGCTGGCAGTTGTGCTAGTTGAACTTGAAGCTTGCTGCTTGTGATGGGCACACTAGACTCTTAATTGTGCCATAAATCTTGGAAATGCCTGTGACACTTCAACAGGATGGATGCCATTTGTTTCTCACACTATACACCTTTTCATACTACAGTGGAACCTGTCTAAGATGGTCACTGTGTTAAGCAGCCACCTCTCTAAAACAGCCAGCCTCCCTGCATGGGCTCAAATAGAACTAAAGCATGTCAATCTAGCTAGCTACCTCTGTAGAGCAGCCACCTCTCTATAACGGTCAGTTAGAACTGGCCCACAGGCAGTTGTGTCTTAGACAGGTTCCACGGTATAAACACACAACTACATAACTTTTTGCCTTATGGGTTCTGTGGGTGCTGTGAATGCTTGCTGAGTTAAGAACAGCTGGTGACAACGACTGACACAACAATGGTGATGATGACAAGAGAGAGACAAAATCAAAGGTCCCAAAAGTGACCCAAATGAATACCCCAGCTTTTATTCAATTGTGCTATAATTTATACAGATAATATTATAGGTAATGTCAGTGAGTGCATGGGTGCATGTACACAAGTGTGTGTGTGTGTGTGTGTGTGTGTGTGTGTGTGTGTGTGTGTGTGTGTGTGTGTGTGTGTGTGTGTGTGTGTGTGTGTGTGTGTGTGTGTGTGTGTGTGTGTGTGTGTGTGTGTGTGTGTGTGTGTGTGTGTGCATGTGTGTGTGTGTGTGTGTGTACAAGCATGTGTGCATGTACACATGCACGTGTATGTATGTGTGAAGAAAAGAATGGAGCAGAAAGCAAGCCAGGGGGATAGGAAATAGAGAAATAGAGAGGAGGAAAAAATTGATCATGACTGCACTTGTGCACAACTCATACAATCATGTCTAAACTTACATGCCAATCAAGAGCTTGTCCAATGTGAGAACTTGGTAGGGGGAAGGCCCAACCAACATTTGTGACCTCACCTTACAGATGTAAAGAAACACTGTCATGGTTACAATATAAATTATACTGGGAGCAAAACATTTGGTAGAAACTCATAAAGCATATATCTCTTTAGAGGTACTATATTTTGCTGTTTTGCATTGCATTCTTCATACAATTAAGAAACTGCTGCACATGTACATTTAATGATGTACCAACAACTTCTAAATGAGATTTTACATGTTACATTAGACAGTGTATGTTGTGCCAATACAATAAATTGTGCCAAGTATGTGATGCTTCTCCATTCTCTGAGCTGATCATGAGATTTTTGAAATTAAATTAGGGAAGAAATTCAGCCAATATGAAGTCAATGTACATATAATTATAGCACAGTGAGAATCTCTATTCTACAGGTTACAGAAGTGGCAGTATACGTGGTGTGAATCAATCACATCAGTGGCTGATCCCTTTCACATCAGTGTATGACTGCAAGCTTAAGACTATACAGGATCGAATCACCACCCATGGACGTGGCTTTGGTCAGCTCTATCTCTATATAACATTGTGAAGACAAACAAAAGCAAATGTGCACAGAAATGTAATTATTTAATAAGTGGAGGTCAAGAATAATCACAATTTGAATTCTCACAAAGGCCAGATCTGAATGTATAACTGCAGACCCACACAGGTCAATGTAGTATGATTTTAAGCCTTGAATTTCAGGGGGGAATTACATGTATATACACAGACAGCTGCAGAATAAGAATATTATTTTGAAGAGCATATTAGCTAAACAAGCATCATGGCCCTACATTGAACCCTTTCAAGAGGAGAGCCATACACAGCAAGATTGGAAGTCAACTCACTGAGCTCTTCAGTGTCCTTGTAGCACAGCTGTTTTAACCCTTGACGATCATATGATTTGCAGTGTAATTAAGCACATTCACTCCATCACATGAATAAAGTATTGGAAAGGTAGATTGGCACGTGATTCAAGCGCAGATTGCAGTAGCTATGTGCCAATCCACCATTCCAAAATTTATTCATGTGATCAGGCAAACGTGTGTAAGTCACTCGGGACTAAAAGCCCTAAAACAACTGTATATAGCTGGAACTGCACCTGGCACTTAGGGCATGGCCATGCACTGAGTATAGAATGAAGGCCTATACAAATAAGAATCTGTTATATTGTGCAGTTCAGTAATTATAGTTCAGTTATTTGACATTTCACTGATAAGGTACATCTTGAATTAGATCAAACATATCAGGAAACTATCAGTTTTCGACTACAGTGTGTCCTCAATCGATTTAGCATGCAACAGCTATGCACACAGCACGTCTTCACAATTCTATTCACTAGGTAGGTCAACAAGCATGCATGGGACCTGATCGATGTGCACACACAGGTGGGGGTCCACCGTATAGTTGTTTAAGTACTTTACTGTACATGCATGTGACCATTCCATCCAGCATTTTGCATATATTCGTTGTTGTCTCACTTATATGTAATGGTCTGTTTGATTGCACATTGATTTACCTGTAGGTAGATGCGTAGCTTTTCTCATTACCTCTCGGCTATGCCCGTCAAATGTCAAATTATCTTGTACCACAAAGATGAAATAATTCAAGACGAGAATCATATGTGTATGTATATGAAGAAAAGAATGGAGTATAGAAAGCAAGCCAGGAGGGGAGGGGACAAATGAAGAAAAAGATGGAAAATTATAATCATGACTGCATCCATGCACTAGTGCACGTAGCTCATTCATCCACTTGTGTGTCCAAAACTTACTTGCCGATCGCGAACCATTTGTCTAGAGTACTTGGGGAGGGACAGAGTATATGTCACAGCCCCACCCACATTTGCAGTCAGACATAATACTATATGCACTGCATGAACTGTACTCAGTAATATTGTATACGTATGTACATGATATGTATGTATAAAATAAGCAGGCAGCAATAAATTTTATACATGTCAGTCACTGCTCCAGACCATATGAAGTATACATGTGGATATATGCATGTACATGAGCTGTCAGCTTGTGTGCATGTGGCACATACAAGCTGAGTAAGAAAGGAATCACTGGATACTGTTAAATATAGCAGGGTTTGTACCCAAACAATCTAATTATAACAATACAAATTAACCAGGGGGACAGGGGAGGGGCAACCTCGCTGTTCACACTTGTAGAGCACATTAATTAGATTGCCCCCCACATACAGCAATACACTATTAAACATTGCTGAACTGACGAAGGTCAAAGCTGTTAACAATCCAGTTATAGCCCTTATGTTTCCTGTAATTATGGTAAAATATGGTCACAACTTCCAACTCACTTGTTTTAAATTGTGGGAGAAGCCCATGGGAAACGCGTAGGGAATAACCAATTGCAAACAAATTTTTAGGTCTGCCCATGCTTTTCTATAGCTAAGGTACTTCCTGGCCAGTGCAAGTGACCATGCATCTAGATAATATTGTTCTGCCTTGGCCTGACCACCTTCCTCTAGGTTTGACATGTACGTGTGTGTGTGTGTGTGTGTGTGTGTGTGTGTGTGTGTGTGTGTGTGTGTGTGTGTGTGTGTGTGTGTGTGTGTGTGTGTGTGTGTGTGTGTGTGTGTGTGTGTGTGTGTGTGTGTGTGTGTGTGTGTGTGTGTGTGTGTGTGTGTGTGTGTGCATGTGTGTGTGCGTGTGTGTGTGTGTGTGTGTGTGTGTGGCATTCAGAAGGTTGAGAACCCGGCTTTTGCTTGGTTGCAAATACAAATTGTAAGAGGTGAAATGTTCAATAGTTGGATAACCCTGGAATAGCTACACGCCTTCATGGTACATTAAGTGTATAGCTACTCCATGCGCACTTGACTGCTTGGGTGAACCCACTAGCTATAGCTAGCTTTGCTGATACATAGCTAGCATTGCAAGCTATAGCTATGTATGTCATGACACAGGAATTGACACAGAGGATTACACACACACTATCCCAAGCACAGCCCTAGCTTGCACAGAGTATCATTAAATTACATGCAGGGCGTATGTTATTCATTTAGTCTGGCTTGCTAGACCGTCCCGTAAACGCCCGATAGGCGTGGAAGGGACGGTCTAGCAAGCCAGACTGGTCGACATGATTGCATCACCTGCATGCATTGCGTCATCATCATGTGCAGGGACCGCACGAAGGAGCGCCCCTGTTAGTCTCGTGCCCAGACCGCTTTCTCGCCTCTATTTTTATATTACGACGTCATCGGGAGGCGAGTATGACGTCACGATTAAATGGCCGGTGGACGGGTGGAGTCTGGCACGAGATTACGCCCCTGTTGCTGAGTCAGCCCATAGATCATACAGTCTGTTGGCAGCCTCAACTTCCACAGTTGGCTGCAGCTGCTGAGGACGTTCGTACATGAGCCAGGTGACCTTGATCTCGAACGATGATGCGTGCAGTCTTATGGATATTCAGTTTTGCCTCTTTCGGTAAGTATTTGCTATTAACCTATATATAGCAAGCTGGCTACTTGCGGCCCAAACTAAGTGTGTAGCTTTGTGTTGTGCTTTTCTTGCGTCAGCGAGAGTCGGAGGGTGTTTAGCCGTGTCCTTCTTGCGACATGCAGGTGCAGTATGGGGCCAGAGCGGGTACGAGGCGTATTGGGTCGCAGACTTTGACCGGAGCAGCACTAGTTGTGCCAGCAATGTGTGTGAGGTGAGAGGGAACGTGGGAACGGTGAACGTCCCCTCCTCGCTGGATTCATCCCCAGCGCGGGCGACAGTCTACAGTGCAGACGGGTATAATGGCGCAATGGAACTCCTCGGGATAGCCGTAGTCGTCCGCGAACCCCAATCCGATCGTGTGTCGGTCAGCTTTCGTTGGCCGCAGGAAGTCCAATCGGTGATAGTCCTGTACGTGCGCCACAACACATCGAACCGTGATGTCATGTTGGTGGACGGTCAGGGACGAAGCACGCGCAAGTTTCTTCTGGAAACGCAGGATGTGTGCCACTTATGCAGTGGCAACGCCATCCATATGGACAGAGCATTTGGTAATATTCAGCTTAACGTCGTGACTGCTGCAAGTGAGTGCTCATAGCCATAACACAATCCTGCAGGTTTATCACCGTAATTAAGTGCATGGCCCAGTCACGGAAATATTAGTTCAGAGAACGAAACATTCCAGGAATTATGATTAAAATATTGGTCCCAGCAGCAAGCTTGGAATATTTTGTCCATCCATCCATCCATCCATCAACCATGCATGCACTGAATGTCTGTACATGATCATTCTCCCACAACACTAGTGCTTGGATGGCATACCAATTACCACACATGGAATTACTATAGGGCATTCCCCCCCTGCATACATGTATGCATACCCAGGCCACATAATGTACAACTGCAGAGGAAGTGGGGTTATTACACATGGTCTTGGAATTTGCATGCTGTGCAGAACTGTTGCCAGTTAGCACAATCATTTATTGTGCGCATTTTATTGACCTCTTTGTATACCACAGGTCACAGTGATGTGACGTGCTCAGAGGTTATCCCAGCCCATTGCCCCACTGCTACAGTACCTCCGGATCCCACCAGCCAGGTTGAGTCTACAGCTAACAGTGTTGTGACCTCAGTCACCTCAGTAAATCCCACCACTACAGAGACCCCAGGTGTCACAGGTTTGTAATTGTACCCATCTTGCATCACCTAGCCTAGTGTAGCTAACCTATAGTAACCTTTCTACAAAATTATAAGTTAGATCCTGGAATTATGAATCCCCATACACACATATATACATGCAATCTTTCTTTCTCTCTCACACGCACACACACACACACACACACACAAACATACACACACACAATACAACACAAACTGTGACAAATACTTAACATGAAACTGTAGCTATAGCTAACATATGAATTGTGCTATAGCTATAGTTTCTCTGTATTTTATGCTAAATCTAAGATATTATACTTTGTTTAAATTCCTATTATATGTAGGTGGCCAGGGCATAGGCCCAGTGAACACAGCACTCAGCATCACATTTTCACTGGTGGTCACGCTATATATAGTTGCAGGAGTAGTTGTCCTTGCCATTGTCTTTGGCATATTATGCATCATCCACTATAGAGGACATGAGAAGGTTGAGCCCAAGTGTGATCATAACACTGGTAGTGTGACCCCAACTAAGGATCCAGTCACAGCTACGGACATTAGGTCATCTGCATTAGTGGAGGAAGTGTAGTCGTCATTGTTGTCATCGTCATCATCAAGAGGAGGAAAGAAGGAGGGAAGTCCATCCAATAGAATGAAGTACAGGGAAATGACCCATGACAATCTCATAACACATTGCTCTACTGCTGTGTTACTACTTGAGAACCTAGCCCATAGCTAGCCCAGCTAGCCCATTTCTGCCATAGCCACTGTTTCCAAGGTGAAATTCAATTAGAACTTCTATATGTATAATTTATATGCACTGCATGCACTGAATGTACAAGTGTATCACAGTAATTATTGTATACATGTATGCAGGCAGCATTTATACATGAGATAAGTCACTGCTCCAGACCATTGAAGTGTACATGCATGTATGTGGATTTGTGCATGTGCATGAGCTCTCAATTGCATGCATGGCACACACAAACAGAGTAAGAAAGGAATCACTGGATACTGTTAAGTACAGCAGGGTTTGTACCCAAACAACCTAATTATAACAATACAAATTAACCACTGAAATGTGTTATAAGACAGAATACAACACACATTTGTACAAGAGTCAGGGGTCAGAGGTCAAGGCACATTGTATGTATAGAGGTATGCGCGTAACATATATATGTGGAAGATGATCATGCTAACCACATTATGGTGGACAGGCCGGGTAGGAGCAGTCTCGCTGTTCACTAGTAGGGTACAATAACTTTATCACCACATACAGCAGTTCACTAGCATTGCTGAACTGATCGACAAAGAGTGAATCAAAGCCAATAACAGTCCACTAAGAAACCTTATGCCTCCTGCAAAAGCATAAATTGGTCATAACCTCCAGCTCACTTGATTTGCAATTGTGGGAAGCAGGGAAGTTTGTAGGGAAATTTGTAGGGAATAGCCAACACTGCAAATTACATAGTCAGTTAACTGTTTTCACTTGTAGGGTCCAGATTATTGCCACCTCAGCAGTACTCTAGCATCTGATAGTGGGGGAAGACTGTGGGGACATCTGAAGGGAGCAAACCACTGTGACCCAGCCACAAACTGCATAGCCGGCTTCCACTAGTAGGTATGTAGCTGTATATATGCAGTCAATTTCAGAATTGTTGGCCACAAATGGCAATATGGCATGACGTCGCTGTTTTTGCCATTCACCGTGTGTGTGTGCATGTGTGTGTGTGTGTGTGTGTGTGTGTGTGTGTGTGTGTGTGTGTGTGTGTGTGTGTGTGTGTGTGTGTGTGTGTGTGTGTGTGTGTGTGTGTGTGTGTGTGTGTGTGTGTGTGTGTGTGTTAGAATCTCACATAGCTAACATTACAGCACTCCTACATACAATCACTGCCATCGAGATCACACACAACCACGTGCACCATCACTACCGACCATCAGATGTTGTTGCCATGCTTGCCAATTTCCGGTATATAGTCAAAGGGGAACATTACTTGCTTGCTAGACCGTCCCATCTACGCGCCCCAGCCCTAAGCGCCCGTCGTTTAGATGAGACGGTCTAGCGAGCCAGACTAGGGGAACTAGTCTAACATACATAGAACATAGAACTCTCGCCCACGCGCAATCGGGGGCAGGAAGTTGGGCCAAACTTAGGGGAACCTGAAGGGAATTTCTCAACAGCTTCCCCTCGGTAACTAAATTTAGCACTCTTCTCTCTCCGTTCAAAAGACTTGCCGCTGGCTATCAGAGGCATTTCTTGGTCACGGACAATGGTGCAGAAGCTACTAGTGGTGATACTATACCTTCTCTACTTCAACGGTGAACGCTTACAAGTGGTGAATGGGCAGCCTACAGCTGGCTACGAGGCCGTCGAACTCACCGAGATTTCTCCGGACATGTGCACCAGAGACGAGTGCGAGATCAGGGGAAGCGTAGAGACCACGCATTCCAGTTCTCGGTCAACGGAGGACAAAGTGGCTTTGTACAGCATCCACAGCCAGAGTAGAACAATGGAGTTCCTTGCTGAAGCACCCGTCACCACCGAATCACCCCATTCGGAAGGTTGGGCGGTGAGCTTCCGATTGCAGGGCGCCCAATCGCTCGTTCTTTTTCATATTCGCTTAATAACATCCCAGCGCGAAGTTCGGCTGATACCCAATGACAGAAAGAACACGACCAAGTTCCTTCTGGGAGCTAATCCGTGCCACCTGTGCAAGAGCAACGCCAGCGTCCTTGTAAATAGAACCGCCATAATCATCAACCTCAATACAGTAACTCCTGCAAGTAAGTGAAAGAACATCATGATATATGCATGGGTATATATTGATCTAGCAGACCTAGGCGCTATGCACCATAAGCAGGCTGTATAGGTACGTACGTACATGACACTATCCAGTTTTTGCTGGACTGTGTATTATAATGCTCCCACGTTCATTATCCATGCCATAACGCTTTGCCGCATACCATTCACACATACTGCACTCACTTGCAATTGGACATTGCCCTCCTCTCCCCGTCACATGAAACCACACAGTCAACTAGTATAATTTGGTATGAGGAGAAGGGAAATTTCAAATTTTCTTGGTTTTTGAGGCACCATAATTATGCATGGTATGAGCAGGTTCCATAATTACACAGTGATATGTCCATTTCAGACACAGTTTGTAACACTACAGACCTTTATGTGCTCTGATTGGTTAGAGAGGTTGTTCTGTACATATCCCTAGTGTCAACAGAGTGTATGGGGTTCTGAATTCAGCTGCAGGGTACTACGTTCACAAGGGTGCTCCCAAATGTATTTGCATGGTTGCCATGTGACTATCAGATGCTGTCGCCATGCTTGGGAGTTCCCTAATGTAATTGCATCCACCTATTATATTACACCATTATACTGTCCTCTCAATCACAGGTGGTACTAATTTTACATCAAGATGCTCAGGGAGGCTCCCTGGGCCGTGTCCAATGTCATCATCTGCTGATTCAGTATCTCCCACCAGCACTATTGCGTCCAGTACAGTAAATTCTGCCCCAAGCAGTACTGTAGTCCCAAGGGAAACACCCACTAGCAGCACTTTGGACCACAACGGCTCAGGTGATGACACTGCAGACAGCTTAGGTTTGTTGCATGACCAACTTGTATGACCTATATAGCTATGGCATGCATATAATTAGTCTTGATTTGTAGATCTTTATCAAAGACAACACACACACACACACACACACACACACACACACACACACACACACACACACACACACACACACACACACACACGCACACACATGCACACATGCACACAAATCAGATGTGAGGCATTGTGAAATATTTTTTAATGACATAAACATGCAACTACTTTATATTTAAATATGCAATGTGCATGTTAATTCTCATAGCATCAATTAGCTCAAACTGTATACAATTTATCTGCTAACTCTTACATGTGTTGTGTCTCTGTATGCTATAGGAATCCAAACCTGCATCAACAGCCCAATAACTGTCATAACAGCTGCCACTAGTACATTAGCTGTGGTGTTTTACATCATGAGTGTTTAAATTTGTGTGTGTGTGCATGTATGTATTTTGCCAACTGCATGCATGCGGGAATCATTTGCATGCATGTGTACTTAATTCTTCACAGGCATTTTTACCGTACACCTTTGAGCATCCATATTTAACAGTTACTCCATTCATCGGCATGTATATTCATTCTTCACACTTTGAACCCAATTGGGGAATGTATAATAATTATAGCAACATTATGGACGGGTTTTTACAAATCATAAACATTAACGTGTAGCAGTTTAGCAGTAGCTAGTTCACATGCAGTACTGCAGTATTGAAAGACTTAGCTATGATAGATATGAAGACAATGAGACGAAGGCAGACCTGGGACAGAGAGGGAAGATTTGAGGAGGTAGGAGGAGGATATCTGCCATGTACTGAATGAGCACATTCACCAATGTATGTAGCTAAATGGACCATTTGGTATAAGTGCATGCAGAAGCCAGGACAGTAGCTATACCGCTGACTACCATGTGACCATCTCGTGATTTGTGGGTATCTCACTTATGGCTGCACCTCAGCACAATAATTCTACATGCGGCCGGTAATGAGGCAGATACTTTGGTGGATATACTTGTCTCTTTTGACTGGTAAGTACTCGTAATTCAGGATATGCGCAGCTTATCTCTGGCATCGGCAACTGACTTTCTTCGATCAACCAATCAATGCAGGTATGGCCATGGGATCCGATCATGATCAATGGCAGTACGAAGCGTACGAAGTGAAACCGTTCCCTATAAACTAGTGGAGTGGATGTAGATCTCCGAGTGTTAACAGTGGGAGGGACGCTTACGAGTGCTTTGCGACAGGAAGTGTAGGAGCAAAGCTAGTGGACCCTCTCACGATCAAGCCAGAGCCAGCGGAAGCGGCAGTTTACAGCGATGATGGAAATGGTTTGTTGCGGTTGCTTGGTAATTCCTCCATCATCGACCAATTTGTATCACCGATATTGTGTCAGTGAGCTTCCAGTGGCCGGAGGATGTCCAATCGGTGGTTCTCCAGTACATTCGCCGCAGCACGTCCAATCACAACATCACGTTGATGCCTCGCAACGGAACAAACACCAACCGCTTCCATCTGGAAGATCCCAGCGTGTGTCAGATCTGCAGGAGCGGTGGCCGTGTCATAAGGAATATGAATGTTCCCAGCAGACTCGACATTGTTGCACATGCTATTAATTGTGCATGCACAATAAATGGACCACATACATTGCACACTTGATAGTCTATGCACCAAGCTCCCTTCCCCTTCCCCCCACAAGCAAGTAGCACAATATTGATTCAAGAATACTTGAGCTAGCTTTTGTTTTCGCCTTGCATGAGGAAGACCAGAAAATTGGTCAAAATGTAGGAAAATCCCCAAACCAGTTGTTTACGCTGCATGGTATCAGAACTTTGTATATCCTACTAATTGAGCTACTGATAAGGGGCACTGGTCATGTGTCAGCCCATTGAGAGCCAGTACATGCCTGCAAAGTAAGTTATGGGACGACCATACAGTCATTCAGGGTTTCTTGTCCTAAAATGCCAATGTGATCCACAGATCATTCAAGTAAAGTGTTTGAAACATGACATTCTCACATGTGTGATTATATCAATCAATGATTGCACTTGAGATATGTGCCAATCAGGACTGGGACCCCTTAAACAGTTTAACTGTACAATAACATAATTATTTCACTATACCTGGTGGAATAAGATATGTAGATGCATCATTCCAAGAACAACAATATGTAATTATGTATAGGTAACATGGACATCATAATAATTATAATATTATGTGTTGCATTGGCAAACTTTTGACCTATCACTCCTATGGACTACAGGTGATTCTGCTGTTGGATCAATTTGCTCAGTTGTCTTTACCAACCCATGTCCCACGCTTTAGCCACTTCATCAACACCAACCACTAATACTACCGGTACACACAATGTTGCATCATCTTCCATGACAGCACCAACAGTGAGCCCTCCACCAAACATTCCAGGTTAGTCATCAATTACCCATAGTGAAGCTTAGACCATGGGTGAAATCATGGAACTTTACACACACACACACACACACACACAAACACGCACACACACAAGTGCTGACAAGATAAGTGCATAAAAATGGTTCCAGGGGGGTCATTTTGCCTCTCAGATCATGTCAGAATCAATCTCAGAAGATCGATAAAACATCCTAAATTTTCCTGGGGGGGCATGCCCCTAGACCCCTAGCTCTTGCGCTCTCCTTGAAACCGTCCCCCCCAAAAAAAATTGCATCCTAGATAGAACCATGAGAATGTATAGCAGAATATTTATAACTGAGAATCTGAATAAAGATAATAATAATGTATTTATTATACAAAATTAATGAAAACTGATCAACTAAGGGATAGTGAATTAATTGTGTCATATAGCTACAGGAAATTTAAACAACTCTTCATCTAAAACAAGACTTCATATAATTATAGTCTATACCTTTAAACTTTGCATACTAATGTGTTTGTACTGCAAGGCTCAGGTGCCACTGACGGCCTCCACATTGGTCAGTTTCTGAAGCTGTGTCGTAACTCCGCAGCTCTCTGTTGGCCGAGACCTACACCAAGGCCTATCCCAAGAGCATTTACAATGAGTATGAAGATGCAGAAGCAAACTGTAACACCAATCACAAAAATTAGCACACGCTTATTCTATACAGTCATACATACACAGGCAAATGTAGCGTGTGGTTGAAAATTGTATGTGTATATGTACATTTTATAGTGTGAGGTGTGTATGAGTGTTTGTATTTGGTATGTACGAGGTGCACATGTGCATGTATGTGTGTGTGTGTGTGTGTATGAGAGAGAGAGAGAGAGAGAGTAGCATGTGCATGTGTACGGTAAATATGTGTGTGCAGTGGAGAATTGTGCAGAGGAGACCAAGATGTTGTACAGAATAGAAATGGACAGGAGCAGATATCAGCCATGGGGGGGGGGGGGGGGGGGGGGGGGGAGTTGGAGTAGTGTAGGGATGGAAAGAAAGAGCAAACGAATCATAAAATAAGTAATGCCATTGTAGATGAGATTTATTCATTCACAGTCGTGCATCATAAACTTACTTGCTGAGGATTTACACCAGTTCCTGCAGAGCCTGGAGGAGGGACGGTGTAGGTCACGTTCCCATTGGCCACAGTAGAGACTTGGCCCTGTATATGGACATATATAGCTATATAGTTTCACAGCAGACTGACCGAGAGGAATAATTAATGTCATGCAGGTATCTTCTTTGAATGATAGTTTATTGCATATATAATTCCACTAACCCATAAGGTAAACCGGGGTAATTTCGTCATTATAGGGTAATTCCGTCACTAGGGTTTTGTCTGGACTCTTGTTCCTTGGCTGTGGGTATTAAGGTCACCACAACACTGCTGTTTTACAACCTATCCACTGCACTGTCTAAACCTAAACGGGTGTGAGCGCGCTCCTTCTCGATAAGTAGTGGTAGACTCACACGACGGAATTACCCCGCTCTGAAATAGTGACGGAATTACCCCGGTTTACCTTACTAGAGATCAGAGGATCACACGATAAAACACTGATATAAATGGCCTGACGTTCTGGGTACGAACACTCAAAGCTTAAGCCAGCTCACAAGTCAGCCAATAGCTCACTGAGGGCACTGACGGAGGTGGCGCGCTAGCTGGGTACCCGGTAGCGCCTGCAGGTGGAGCGTCTTGCAATTGTGTGGGTGGGTAAGGCGGCAGCTGGGTAGGGTGAGGGCTGGGCTGGGAAGGTGGTTGTCCTTGAGCGCTGCATGGGCAACTGTGGATAGGCAGTGCATGTAGGGTACGGAGGAGGGTAGGCCTCGGAAGAAGCTTTCTGTGCATCTGGAGGGGGAGCAGAAAAGAGTCCTTCTCCTGCCAATTGAGTCGTCTCTGTTTCCATCCCCGGGTAGGCAGGGGTTGGCTGTTCTGCCACCGTACGACCTAAATGTGCCTTGAATGCGGCGTTCTCGTCAAAAGTATATAGTTGTCGAGCGTAGCGAGGCTCTGAACCCCAGTTCGCGCTCGCTTAGTGTTTTATATCTGTGGCTCACGGCTCATGATCAGGAACGTAATTAGTGTAAGAAACGTATGGCCACTGAGTACAGAATGAAGGCCTTTACAAATAAGAATCTGATATTGTGCAGTTCCATCGATCAGTAATATATTTCAGTTATCTGACATACTCAATTTCACTGATAAGGTCTTGAATCGGATCAAACATATCAGGAAACTATCAGTTTTTGACTACAGTGTGTCCCCAATCGATTTAGCATGCAACAGCTATGCACACAGCATGTTTTCACAATTCTATTCACTATAGGCAGGTCTACAAGCTTGCATGAGACCCGAATGTGCACACACAGGTGGGTCCATCGGATAGTTGTTTAAGTACATTACTGTACCTGCATGTGACCATTCCATCCAGCATTTTACATATATTCATTGTTGTCTTGCTTATATGTAATGGTCTGTTTGATCACACATTGATTTACCTGTAGGTAGATGCTTAGCTTTTCTCATTACCTCTCAGTTATGCCCGTCAAATGTCAAATTATCTTGTACCACAAAGATGAAATAATTCAAGACGAGAATCATATGTGTATGTATATGAAGAATAGAATGGAGTATAGAAAGCAAGCCAGGAGGGGAGGGGAGAAATGAAGAGAAAGATGGAAAATTATAATCATGACTGCATCCATGCACTAGTGCACATAGCTCATTCATCCACTTGTGTGTCCAAAACTTACTTGCCAATCGCGAACCCTTTGTCTAGAGTACTTGGGGGAGGGACATAGTATGTCACAGCCCCACCCACATTTGCAGTCAGACATAATACTATATTCACTGCATGAACTGTACTCATGCAGTAATATTGTATACGTATGTACATGACATGTGTATAAAATAAGCAGGCAGCAATAAATTTTATACATGTCAGTCACTGCTCCAGACCATATATACATGCATGTACATGTGGATAATTATATGCATGTACATGAGCTGTCAACTTATGTGCATGTGGCACACACAAGCTAAGTAAGAAAGGAATCACTGGATACTGTGAAGTACAGCAGGGTTTGTACCCAAACAATCTAATTATAATAGTACAAATTAACCACTATAGAATGTGTTAGAAGACAGAATACAATACACATTGGTACACAAAGATCAAAGGTCGAGGCATATGGGGACCTATGTGACAGATAAACACATGTTAATCACATTGTGGTGGGGAGGGGCAACCTTGCTGTTCACACTTGTAGAGCACAATAATTAGATTGCCACCCACATACAGCAATACACTATTAAACATTGCTGAACTGACGAAGGTCAAAGCCATTAACAATCCAGCAACTTCTGAGGGAACACTGCATTATACATGTCATAATGACATTGGTTGCACATGCATAATTATGCACATTCAGACTTAGAAACCAGCAAAGCCTGCATGTCACTGAGTGAAAACTGGCATTACATATTACATTAACTACAATAAATAATTATTATGATACAATACATAAGAGATGAACTGTAGTCATATAGCCCTAGAAAACACTCACTTTCTTACATAAATGTAGTCCAGGTACGCTTAGCTGGTCGCTTGGACCAATTAACCCACTATAGCTATATGTATACAATGTCAAACTATAATAAAGTATTATCTGAAACTTTTATATAGTGAGACCAGGATAGCAAGCATGAGGTACACAGAGATTATGTAAAATGTCACTAACAGGAATTCTCAGTATATTACATAGGATCTAAACAGTCTGCTGGCTAGCTTACAAAATATGACACATGCCCTTAGGGAAAGCCCACATATGTATAATGTTACACACATACCTCCAACTACACACACACACACACACACACACACACACACACACACACACACACACACACACACACACACACACACACACACACACACACACACACACACACACACATGCACGCACACGCGCACGCGCACGCACGCACGCACGTATGCACGCACACACACACACAAAGCATATGATAAGGGTGCGTAAAAATGTATTCAAAGTCAGTGAATGTTAAAGGTCCACTGTCACGGTTATACAAGTTGCCTTTATATATGGTTGGTGCATGTAGTTGAAGAAAGGAAGCTGGTGGCAGAGGAGCAGGGAGGGTTTAGAAAAGGAAGAGGGTGCAGAGATCAGTTAATGACTTTGGTATTATTGGGGCAGGTGAAAGCAGTGACAAAGATAGGGATGTTTGCCAGTTTTATTGACTTTAAGAAGGCATATGACAGGGTGGACAGAGGGAAGTTGTGGAGGTGTTTAGAGGGAATGGGGTTAGGAGGTCGCCTCTCAGCTTTCCTAAAGGCAGTTTATGAGGATGTGAGTTGTGAAGTGAAGGTGGGAGAGGGACGAAGTGAACCTTTCAAAGTAACATGTGGGTTGAGACAGGGATGCATCCTTTCGCCACTGTTATTCTCCTTGTATATCAATTCACTGATAATTAAGCTGAAAGAGGCAGGAGTGGGGGTAAAGTGCAGGGGTCAGCTAATCTCAGTGTTGTTGTATGCAGATGACGCAGTGATTCTTGCAGAGGATGAAAAATCTATGAAGCATGGGTTGAACACATTAGTAGAATGGTGTAATGAATGGTCAGTTGAAGTGAATGTGGAAAAATGCGGGGTAATGCATGTGAGAAGGACAGGTGTGAAAAGGACAGAGGAGAAGTTTGATGTTGGAGGTGAAGAGATTGCAGTGGTGCAGGAGTACAAGTATCTTGGGTGTGTGATTGATGAGCACCTGCAAGGTACGAGAATGGTGGAGGAGAGAGGAAAGGTGGGAGCAAGAGCACTAAGTGACTGGCTCAGAAGGTGCAGGGCCACTGTGGGGGAAGTGAGAGGAGCTACCTTTGTGAGGCTGATGGAATCTCTCGTTGAATCTGTGCTATTGTATGGGGCAGAGGTATGGGGTGGTGGAGCACAACTCGGGCCAGTTGATAATGTGCAGATGCGGGCGGCAAGAATCTTTTTAGGGGTGGGGAGACTACACCCTTTGGTCTCCCTGCAATTTGAGATGAACATGCTACCAATGAAATGGGTGGCAATGAAGAGAAGTATTGAGTTCTGGGTATATACAGGTAATGACGATGACTGATGGCAGGTTATTGAAAGTTGTGATGCTTGAAGCCTTGGAAGTAGGGTGTAAAGTGCGGTGGGTGAAAGAGCTACAACAAAGTTTGGTGAGGTTCAAATGGAAGGGGTTAGATGCTGAGGCTGTGAGTGGGTTGACATTGAAAGAAGTAAAGCAGGTGTTGAAGGACATAGCATGGAGGGAAGTGAGAGAAGTATGGAGGGAAGCAGCTAGGGAACGGCCAAAGCTGGAAGTGATTGGGAGTTTAATGGATGCCGAATGCAAGGCACGGTGTGTGGAGATAGAGTGTAAGATGCAAAGGAGGATGATGGTGAAACTACGGGGGGGAACAGCAGAATTAAGGGTAGAAACTGGCAGATGGTGTGGGTTAAGTAGGGGCGAACGACTTTGTAAGAACTGTGACAGTGGTGAAGTGGAAGATGTCAAGCACTTTGTGTGCCGGTGTGTATTTGTGGCAGAAGAGAGGAGAGAAATGGCAAGGCTGATGAATGAGATAGTGGTGGGATGGGAGAGCATGAAGGATGATGAGAGGGTGATATGGGTACTGGAGGAGGCATGCAAAGATGGAAGAGTGCGGAAGGCGCTGCAGAGGATGTGGCAGAAAAGGACAAGCTGCCCTTAAAGAACTATGCCCATTGTGATTCTTTTGACACTGTTACATTCAATTATATTGGTGTTCTGCGCAGCCGTTCTCGGTAGAGAGCAGGGGACGGTTTTTCCTCTGAATCTTTTGCTGTGACTAGAGCTTGTGTGTGCCCTACTACCTAGCAAGTAGGAGTTGAGAGATGCTTACGTCTCGCCATGTGCGAGCCAGTGACTTGAAATACGTGCCGAGTGCTCCGTAATATGTTTTCGGCACACTTCGTATTTCAGCTGTTACGCCTTGTAGGAGGTGAAAAATCAGCTCTAGGCTAGTGTACCATCTCTGTTTCGTATTCTCTTGTAGCAGTCCAAGAATGGTGCGAATCGGCGTTTGTAGGGCTGAAAACGGGCGTCATCTAATTATTGGTCGTGTCGCAAAATTGATGTCGTGCCGTACGGCTGCGCAACCCGCATGCCCAGATCTATTTCAGAATCAGCAGGGGCATGCATCTCCTTCATTGCCTCAAGAAGTTTCGTATTCATCGTAAGATAAAGACTCGCAGGAGATAACGATTTCTTGTTCAGTCCGTTGCCTGGCCTACTCTCTTCCATACTTATGCAAACATTCCGGAGCCTACTATGACGTCACGACGTTTAGGCATTGCTGCCGCCGGAAAACCGGAAACGCCCACGCATAATTGGTCTTTTTTGCAACTTTGCGCGCTCGTAACTCGCCCATCGTGAGGCAGAGCACACTGAAATGGGTATCATTGAAGATGTTTCACAAAGCACTATCAATATAAAAATTAAAAAAATGCGACAGTGAACCTTTAATGACCTGGTTTTGCGTGGACAGGCTGGCCCCCCTCTTTGCATGGACCGGCCCTCCTCCTTGTTCCTATGGTGTTTCCACCAGGTGGTTTTGCCATACCTTGCAGGTACACACTGCACCATCCCTACATCTGCCCTTGTTTTTGGAGAAAACATTTTTACACACCCTTGTTTCTCCAGTTTTTATGAAATGCAAATTGCACATGGGCGGCACAACGGCTGATCTACTTAAATGGCTTCCAAACAACATTGGCAACAAAGGAATGTGCTCTGACTGCATGGCAGGGTGTGTAGCACATTGTGGGATGTGGTTAGGTGGGCAACCGTATGGTAGGCTGTGGTGGGTGGGTGCAAGATATATTACTTCTGTTTGGCTAGCCTATCATTTTGCGGAGTTAGCTGTGCCATAGGTTATGACAGCAGAACAGGGGGGCTAGGGGGCTGTAGCCCCCCCCCCCCCCCTCTCCCAAATTACTTATCCACGACATTGTGGCGGTAGGCAAGACTGGCTTGGTCACGGAGTAACTCCCACAATCCCAATTGTATTTCGCTGCCACTCTGACTTACTGTCTGGAGGGATATTGGCTATAGCTACGTATATACCCACACCACAGGCGTCCCCTACATGCACATAAAAGAGCTGCACTATACCTACACCATTGAATGCAGGAGGATTGTGGAGTGGAACGGGAAGTGCCAGCTAGCTCTCATCGCCAAGCGAACGCGGAAATGTCGGGCGGAAGCAATCACGCAGTAAGGGAAAATGGCTGCCAAATGGCAAGGACGCGGATAACCTCCAAAACGGTGCGCGGGCGAATGTCGGGCGAAGTATCTCCTGCACGCGCCCTAGAACAGTCTTGTCACTGCGTTGTGGAACTATTGAATCGAAACTGAAAGAGGATTAGGCGATCAAGGGTGCACATGTACGAACGTGTAGTTACGTCAGCGAAAAATGGCGTTTTTCTCCCAGGAACGCCTCGCAGAGGTCTAATATATAACTTTCATTTGTGGACTTGGCGAAGCCACATGCACGTCGGGTAGCTACGCCATTTTCGGGGCAGGGCCAACACCCGGACACTCCGCAAAAATGTACGTCGCACGAAATAGACAGGCAAAACTTCCAACTAACGCCGCGCTTGGTTGATAGTTGTACTAGCAGGGTTTAATAATTCACAGCCATAACGAGATGAGTGCCCTTCGTTCGGCGGCTGGACACCGATTCCTTCTCCCCTATCTTTTCCGGAGCGTCAAGAATTTGGCAGGAAGTAGGAGGAGCTAAGAATTGCACTATCTCGATTGCGCGCCAAATTCGAACGGTTGGCCAGATCTGCTTACGAAAAGATACACTGAACTCATTGGTGATCGAACTGCATGCGCTACAATAGAAACTAACTTCTGTGCTTGAGAGAAGTTAGTAAAATTCAATACATATTAGTTACTGCAGTTGCCAATTGCCGGACAGCAGCAAAATATTCATACTTTGGTTGCTGATTTAAATTCACAGACGATAGCTAGGCAGAGTGAAGGCAGATATACATGTGCAGGTTGTTACTGGAGAGGCGGATGAAAGATTTTGCATCACCTGTGGAACTGATGAAGAGGGCACTTGGATTTGCTCTGATAGTTGTTCCAAATGGCACCATCTTTGTTGTGTAGGGCTATCTGACTGTAGCAACCTTGTCCAGTCCTTTTGGAAGTGCCCTGAATGTTGATCCATGGTTGTATTACCGATCTTATTCAATTAAACGAAGTTTAAATGAAAGTACCGTAAGTCCTAATACCTGTCCCACTTTAGGAAAAAGGGATTCACTATGTTCACCAATGTTGAAGTACGGAAGTAATTTTAAGATGCACGTGACATGACTATATTCTACACTGAATAAGTTCCATTACTTATCCAGTCCCTAAGTAACTAGTATAAAATACTGTTGGTTTTGGCCGTTCGTTCTGGTGGTTCGCTTGGTCGACTGCTTGCTGCCTTTCCTGGCTTGTTTAGCTACGTTGTAGCAATAGAGTAGGACGGGAGCAGTTGAGTTGGGTGGTACCATTACCGTTACCGTTCGCTGTCCTCGCTGGTGGCTCGCTTGGAATCTGCTCATCTGGCTTGCCCCCACTGGGGTTAGCTCGCTCGGCCAATGTGCTTCAGCATGCTTGGATTTTAGCGTTAGGGTTAGGGTTATGGCTGGTTTTATTTTTAGTCTCTTCTATACATTTAGTCATCTTATATGGTAGGTCTGGTATACCTAGGCATTTGTTTGCCCTAGGACTGCTGTCCATGATGTCACAGGAGCCAGAGTGGAGCTAGCGGGCTGGACTAGGCTGAGTGGGCCTCCTTCCCATGCCCACAAGGCGTCGTCGTGACGTGCCCATAAGGCGTTGTCGTGACGTTCAGCGGCTGGTCACACCACGTCGTCCCTCTGGCGGTTACGCGGGTCCTCTGTCGCAATCCTTGCGCTATCCCTGCGGGCCCGTGAAACATGAGACCAGAGCCAACATTGGTGAACGACTCCCTTAGGAAAAAATGTCCGGGAGTAGGGAAAATGGCGGGTGCGACTGAGGATGGTGTCGCTAGGCAATCTCGACGTAACGGGTCGTTTTCTCGCCACCTCTAGAGGAACAGATGTTTTTCCAGTAAGTTTAAGCGTTTTTTCTGCTCAAGTACACCCTTTCCTGACTGTTCTCGCTGGTTTATCGTTAGCTGTCCCGGAAATAGCGTAATTACCCTCTAAACCGGAAATTCTGAAGGTAATACGGGATAAAAAGGTTGCGTGTGATATGAACGTACAGTCTAGGCTACTTTCAATGCGGGTAGTAGCGACAGGGCCTTGGTCTCGCGCAATGAAGTATCTCCTATTGTTTTTAGCATATTTTGCCCTTTTGACTGGTGAGTTAGCGTTCTTGTAATCCGGGATGGACGTGTAGCTTGTCCTTTGCTTTGTCCTTTGTGCTTGTGCTGTCCTCTTGTACTGTTCGTTCACGCACTAGTAGATAAAGTATAACTGAGCCTATTTGATTGATGAGAGGCTCTAGATCTGCTTACCACCGCCCAGCCAGCCCCTCGGACCTTCCGATTGATGTGATCACGAGGGAAAGCAGGCTGGCACACTCGGGCACATCTGCTAAATATTTTGATACCGAAAAGCTGCTACTCACACTTTCGCCCTTTGTATTGATTTGTCTTACTCTCCAATGGTTTTCTTTGCGCTTGATAAGACTCTCCAGTAAATTAGAGCGCTGTTCGGCTTGCGACAGGATGTTTTATATATAAAATAGTAAATGTCAGTTAGCCCATAGATAGTAAAAACCACAGGGATTGGCAACTCCGCAATTGCACAATATTCATGCGTGTTGCGGCGATAATATGCGTGACGTCATCGCCCGTTCTTTTTTGTAGGCGTTGCGTAAGTGTCATAGACTTGTGCCTAAGGAAGTCCCAAAAAAGGTTTTGCCCGCTTCGGAACGTCACAAACACCGCGTTCTCTTCCGTTTCTTTCGAGGCTGAGTCAGTTCTTTGCCGGATATTATGATAAACGGACATATCCTCTACAGATTCACGCAAGAACGAAGATCATCGGACCTCGTATACCTTAGTATCTGTTTCCACCGTTAACCTTGTGGGCTAACAGATTTTCGACGATATTGCCCGTGAAATCTCTTTCAAAGGTAATGTTTGCCGCTTATTATGATAATTTGATTTGCTTTGTAACCAGAACATTCAAAGTTAGGAAGGTTTTCTTCTTAGTCGCTGAGAATTTGTTGCCACAAATTCTACAGTCGCTTGTGCATCGTTTTACGAAGTTACTAGCTATTGGTTGCTTCTTTCTATCTCTGTGTAGATAAATATGTTTGAGAATAGAAACCTTGGTAGTCTCATAAACAGTAACAGTCAAACAACACGCGAGATTCGAAGAAAATAAGAGAAAGGGATATTTTCGGCGCCCACGCATGGTCAACACGCATGAATACACGGTGTCATACATTTATATTATTGTAACGCTTAATATCATGTATAAATTTAATGTTTCCAATCCCTGTGGTTTTTACTATCTATGGTTAGCCGAACCGTGCTCTAACGTACTGGTCCCGTCTGGAGAGTCGTACCAAGCACAGAGAAAGCCAAGCTAGAGCAGACAAGTCGATACAAAGGGCGAAAGTGTGAGTAGCAGCTTTCTGATCGACCGCACAGCCCCTATATCTAATGTATTGGTCCGGTCCAGTCGGTCCATTTTTGGTCCGGAATTATACCCGACCCAATTTGACCGCTTTCACAATTTCAAATAGTGGCTCGGTACGTACAGTTTCTGTCCGTTACCGTCCCTTGAGGCGATTCGCACGCGACTATAGTGCACCCACACATGTACTTCCAAAATCGTCTATAGAGCATATCTTCCTTACCTAGCGGCGTAGAGACTCGCTCCTTGCGCTATATTTGACCGCTTGGCGTGTTCTAACCGATAGCAGCCATTTTTCTCCAATCCAACGGTTCCCAAGTGCTTTTTAGCTTTTACCGGTTCAAATTTTTGTTTAAGAAGCCTTATACGTTACCTAACCTTTGTGGGCATACTTAAATGGCCTCTTCTTTTGTTGGAAAGACCTTTATTATTCAACATTACAATGATAAACACATAAGGTTGCTAAGACAATGAGGGTGTGACCTCGGACACAGACACAATATACATGGGACAGCAATGCTGAGATAGACAGTGTCTGGCAAGGTGTGTACTATAAGTCTTAGAGGTTAGTTAGCTAGAAGTAATGTGAGCTGGAGTGCACAAAATAAAAGGAAAGAAAAAAACGAAAACAAGTAGCTGCAAGTAATACAAATCAAAGATCAGCTGTGCAGAAGTTCAGTAGTTTGATATGTATGCGATGGCATTGTTACTGATGACCGTGGAAGGACAGAAGAGGGGGTTGTTTCCATTCTAAGGTACTCCTCGCTAAGAAAACTGTCTTTGAGCAGGCAATTGCAATCTCTCCTGTGTGGTCAAGGATTCTTTGCCATTGTAGTCGGTTTACTTGGGGAAGAATGTGGGACAGGTGGTACGGAGTGTCCTTTGTGCTGTGACCAAGGGCACTAATTTCAATGGTGTCGTACTTGGCATTCAGTCCTTGTCTATGCAGGTCATTTGTGATTTCAAGGTAAGATCTCTTCTGCTGCTTTCGTTCTCTTGCTTGCCTCATCGCATCCTTAGAGTTACCACTGACTGTCAGTTCAAGAAGGGTGATCCTGCTCTGAGCATGAAGGATAACTGACCTGATGGTAAGCCATCCATCATTCGTCTCCAGAAATGATTCTCAGCCTCAAGCTCCGTGATGTGCAGAAACTTGTTCTGAACACAGAGCGAGGATAGTTTCTGGTTCCAGCGACATGTTGAGTTGTTCTTCAGAGATTTCTTAGTTTCTCTCTTGAAGGCCCCATCAATGAATTTGTTGTGTTGGTACGAGAGGTACGCAAACAGTCAGTTGCCTCAGTTGGAATTTCCTGTACATGTCTTCTGAGGAAGGCTGGGCTATCAATCAGGTGGTTGAGTTCAATGATAGCTGGGTCAGATGATGCCAAGATTGACGACATGTAACTCACTTTCGCCTTCGTGTAGCAGGAGGTGGTGGAGGGAACAGCAAGAACAGAAGGATGGTATAGGATGGCTTGGGTGGCATTTCGAGGAAGCTTCAACCACTTCTTCAGCATGGTCCCAATAGACTGCTCCAGCTTCTGGAGGAGAGTGGAAGAGATTGGGTTGACTTGTAGATGGAAATGTAGGGATGGAAGTAGGTAGTGCGAAACTATCCATACTTTCATTTCCCCTCTGATCGGTCGCTCCTCTATGTTTTTAAGGGCAGATTCCACCTTCTGTTGTAGACGTTTGGAGGCCTCTCTCTTGGTGTGTGAGGGATAGGCTGCGACAACTTGGCCCAGGAATTTGGTAGGGTGATCTAGAATGCTCTTTGTTGATCCCGTTAGGAGGGGAAATGAGCTGTCATGCTTTACCTTTCCATGAGCAAGTGTCAAGGAGACACATTTGGATGGATTGAGAGAGAGTCCAAGGTCAATTGCTGCTCTTTCAATGCGTTGGATGGCGTGTTGATGGTCTGTTGCATTGGAGTTAATGATGGTGAGGTCATCAGCAAAACCTTTGCACTTATGTTCAAGACCTTGGACATACTGGGGGCTTTGGTTTGTAGTAGCATTCTTAGGTTGAGATGGAGGAGGTTGATCTGATGGTATAAAGGTACGTCCATTTTTCCTGGCAAATCTCCAATTGATTACAGAAAGGTCTACCACTTCTTTGGAACCACATGAATACTGCAGCATGATCTTACCATCACAGTGGTATTCCTCCACTGAGGCCTTGTACCAGCCAGCTGGCTCCTCAGATTCTTCCTCATCCCAGAAGACATAGATAGATTGGCCAATTGGTGGAAGCATTTCTGAGTTGGGAACAGGAATCTGAGCAAAAAAACAGCGTATTCCCATGATTCTGCTAAATGGATAATGGGAGAGAAAGCTAACAGAAAGATCATTGGTGACAGTGTGTCACCCTGGAAGACTCCTTGTGTGATAGGAAGTGATGGAGTGGACCATTCCTCACTCTGAATATATACTGTCATACTCCTGTAGCAGTGTTGGATGTAGTTGGAGATCTTGTCAGGGATTCCAACCAATTGGAACATATCTGTAATCAGATCATGGGGAACGGATCCAAATGCATTCTTCAGATCAAGGAAAGTGATTGAGAGAGGGAGTCGCAGCTCACGAGCTTGGTCAAGAATGGCATTTAGAGCATGGATATGTTCAATAACACCAGTCATGTTGCGTAGAAAGCCCTTCTGAGTGGAGGGGTTGATGATGCCATTCTGGAGAAGGAAGCGTTCCATCCTTGTTGCAATGATCTTATTGAGGAGCTTGCCTACGCATGAAGAAAGGGCAATTGGCCTAAAATTGCCGGGTGAGCTCACATCAGAACCTTTACAAATAAGGCGAATACGGGCGCTGGACCAGTTGCTTGGAGGTGGCTGTCTGGACTCAATGATCGTGTTGAACAGGATTGCTAGGAAACCATGCGTTGATGGTAATTTCCATAGGTGGTGATAAGTAAGGCCATTATCTCCAGGAGAAGATGACTTGTTGGATTTCTTTAGTGCACGCCATATCATATCTGCAGTAATGGGGGTTGTGTCAAACTCATCTTCTTCTCTGTTGGCAGGCATGACTTCTTCTACCCAGTATGGTAGGCGTGCATATGTACCATCTGCAGGCTTGGCAAAGGAATTGGAAAAGTAGGCAAAGGCTTCAGTAGATGAGAATGAAGGCTTGGTGTTGGTTTGACTGCCCTCAATTACTGATTTGGCAAAGGACCAACGGTTAGCCCAAAAGGCTCTCTCTTGTTTGATGGTAGAGCGCTCCATTTTCCATTTCCTCTCTGCGGCAGCTAGTTTGTTATGTGTACGGACCATCTGGAGGTACGCATGTGGGATATGGCAGTTCTGTTTACATAAGGAAATATGACACCTGAAAGGTGTGAACTCCTGTGTTGCCTTGGATACGCCAGCGTTGTCATGTGACATTAGCGTGACTGCACAGGAAGTTCTGGACAAAATCGCCTTAAACAATTGTGTTCGGCTACTATGTACGTGCTTTAAGACGGGAGCAATCCTAAACGTAAAGGTTTGGTCGAATCGTTCAAGCGGAACTGCCGAATTGTGGGATACAAAACCGTGTTGTCCGCCATTTTCGGAAAATGTCACAAGAATACCGCGTGACCTCATGTGACTTTTGCTGTTTGACAGCCAGGTGACGAGTACGGCCACTAAATCGCGTAGCAGACTTTTTGTATGAAGGATAATTGTGCGCTGAAGGCTAAAATGGCAAGCAAAAGGTACGATCTAGCGATCCCATGTGGGGGATTTTTGTACTGGGTTTCTGCGTAGAGTTACAGCGCGCGCAGTGCATGAACGAGTTCGAAATATTTAGTTGCGCTGATGTAACTTTACGACGGGTTGGTTTACAAAAATCCCCACATGGAAAAGTTAGGTAGTACGTTTCTGCCCTTGCCTATGTCTTTGCTTTGCCTCTTAACCGTCTCAAAAAAGTCTGCTTCCGTAATAAGTGATATTTTATAGGGTTCGCATACGGCGACATTTCTCGCTTCACAGAATGAATAACGATGAATAGCAGGCATTCGCATGAAGAAGAAAGTTTGGGCTTCGTCTTCATCCCATTCTTGCTTTCTCCAGACTCGATTTAGAGGAGAAAAGGAGGAAAATACGAAGGTCAAAATCGGCCGTGCGCAGCAACCGCATTGTTTACATAGCCATAACTCACATGCGTATGCTTGAGGGTTGGAGGAGAGGAGATGACGACTTTTGTTCTTGAGGCTTCTAGCATTGGTAGTGGCAACTTCAATAGGTCTTGGGCGATGTAACTAACGATCATTTCTGTTCTTGGTGATCCCATACGTCGTAAAAGTAAGATGGAGTTGTCGTTCGAAGGCAGCTGATGCTTCTGTCGGGATAGTACGTCATGTTCAAGGTCAGTCGCTAGATTCCTACAAAATTCACTAACTTCTTCATTGATATGGCTCCAATCTGGAACCCTGGTTGCACTAGAACAGGAATTGGCTGCAAAGATCGCTGTGGACTCCACGGGGGGTGATCTGGTAGCCATTTATTCCGCCATTTTTATTTTATTCATATCCGCCCTTTCGTCGACCGCAACCGTCTTTTCTTATCTACAGTCAAACGTTTTCGCTTCCTGTTGATCGTACATGATGCCACCCAAGTCCAGGAGACAAAGACAACTCGAGTCAAGCCTAGAAATCGCGCGAGACAGCAAACGAAGGTGTCAGTTTGAAGAAGGTGAATCCAGCAGCTCCATTAGCGGTGTGGGCAGCGCCAGAAATGAACCTGAAGGGCTTACTGACTTGTTGAATCTGTCTCATGATGCTCTGGATACAGAAGATGAAGAAACTGATCCATCATTTGACTTAGATTCCAGCATAAAGTTGGATAGTGAGCACATGATGGAGAAATTTTGTGAGGACTGGGTCACTCACCTTTCCTGGGAAGACAGAACCTCACTTGGCCTTTTTCTTTGCTTCCAGATGACAACTGTACTAAGAAAGGGTGAGACAGAGGCTGCAGAATTGGCTAGCTTGATATCTGGGAAGTCAGATAAGACCATTCGCTCTTGGAAGACCACGTTTCTGGAAAGTGGAGGAGAAATCCCAGAAAGCAAGCAAGGACACTACCAGAGAACAGGAATACTCTGGCAAAATGAAAGCCTAAACAAGAAAGCAGCCTGATACATTCATGAGCATGCTTCAGTCAAGGGGAAGGCCAACCTCACTGTCTCCAAGTTCTGTCAATGGGTGAATGAGACTTTGTTACCAAACGAGACTTTGGAACCTGGTTTTCCAAGAAAAGTTGCAATGGAGACTGCAAGGAAGTGGATGCACGAACTGGGTTTTGTCGTTCTAACTGCCAAGAAGGGCTCATACGTCGATGGCCACGAATGCAGTGATGTGGTGCAGTGCAGGAAGATATTCCTGCGTCATTTGGTTGCATTGGGGTTCCTAAATGCAGCTAATGCTTCAACAGAATCAGCCAAGAATGCCATTCCAACAGACCTTGAATGCCCCCCACAGGCAGTTGTGGACAAAACTGTTGTATTCTTCCATGATGAGTCAACCTTCCAGAGCAATGAAGACCAGCCAGTGTTTTGGGGAGCCAAAGGCACAATAGTGATGAAGCCCAAGAGCAAAGGTGCTGGCATAATGGTGTCAAACTTCATTGAAGAGAAGAATGGTTACTTGGCACTGACTCAGGAAGAATACGACAGAGCGAAGGTGACTGACCCAACCATCTGGATGCATGCCAGAGTATACCTGGAGTATGGAGAGGCAAGGGAAGGATATTGGAACTCGGACAGATTCATGAAGCAGATGGAGATAGTAGTGAGAATTGCAGAGGTGAAGTATCCAAAGGCAGAAGGCTGGAAGCATGTATGGATCTTTGACCACAGCAGCTGCCATGGCACAGGGGCTGATGATGCTCTTGATGTCAACAAGATGAATGTGAACTCAGGGGGAAGCAACGTGTGATGCGTGATGGTTGGTGGGGAGGGAAACCACATCCCATGAACTCGCATGGTGTTCCAAAGGGCCTCAGAACAGTCTTGGAGGAACGGGGTGTCAACACACGTGGTATACTGCAGGAGGAGATGAGAAGTGTTCTTGGCAGTCATCCTGACTTTCGGGATGAGAAGAACACTTCTTATCGGAGAAGGGGCACATTGCATACTTGCTGCCTAAGTATCACTGTGAGCTAAACCCTATTGAAAGGGTTTGGGCACAGGCAAAGCGGTACACCAAGGCTTACTGCAACTACGGCATTGTCTCCCTTCGAAAGAACGTGAACCCTGCTTTGGAGTCAGGGCCACTGGAAAGCATCCAAAAGCACTTCCAGAAGGCGCGAGACTATATGTTTGCCTATCTGGAGGGCCTAGATGGTGGTGCTAACTGCGTACAGAAACGGAGGCTGTTCTACTGAGTGCAGGTGAAACGCGGCGCCCTGTTCGGAAACCTTGTCTTGTTCGGAACCCCCCTCCCCTACCTTACGACTTTCTCTTAGACATCGCTCTTGCAACTCTGATGATCCTTGGCAGCTGTGAAGTATGACAAACGACTTGCAGTTGCTATGGAACACAAAAGCGTCGATCGAGAGACATTCGGTGTCGATTGCGGCGAAGCTGGCCACTATTCGGGACCCGGCCACTATTCGGACCCGGCCTCTATTACTAAAGTGGCCTCCTGACCCCCAGGTGCTATTCGAGCCCGGCCTCTATACGGACAAATACAGTAGTTATACTGCCGAGGATGGGAAGAAAGGCCAGTCCAGCACCGAGGATGACAAGTCTGGCACGGAGGAAGTGGACTGGCTAACTGAGGCAGTCAAGTGTGTCTTCCAAGACGTGATTCCCCCCTCCAGCCGCGTGTTTGTACAGATAAAAAGCGAAGATTGGGAAGGAGCATTCATTGACATTCATATTCATATTCATACAATTTCACTCAAAGTAAAAATATACTTGAGTTGGGTACACAGGAGGCATTGCCTATATATGTGCTCCCTAGCTCTAAAGATGATGTGATACAGTAACATGTTACATGTGATATAAATAGGTCTAATAATAAATAAGAAGGGAAATCATTAAAGTTATCAGTATGACATAACTTTAAGAGTGACATGCATGTAATTATATAATTATATACAGAGATGGTTGGAAAATTTATTTAGCTGGATTGATTTGTGGATAGGTGACTGTATAAGGCATGCTTAAATGTTGTAAAGGAGACAATACTGGTGGTATCAATAAAGTTATCAGTACATCATTGTGGCTCATCCGATCACCAGACCCTGCTGGTGAACTTGACCAGAACCCTAGAACCAGACCAGAACCCTAGAATTGCCCATTGCAGCTCCAAAAAGAACCGTTTACCACTGGAAGCAGGCCAACTGGAATCGCATGATTGGGGATTTTAGATCAGCTAGTTGGGACCTTCCAAGTGGAACTGAGGAAGCAGTGGCATTTGTTACTGAAAAGATAGTGTCTGCTACCAACAAGTTCGTCCCAAGATCCAGCACAATGATGACCAGGCCCTTTCCTTGGTGGGACAGATGATGCCAGGAAGCATGGTCAAAGAAAGAAGCAACGTGGAGAAGGAATGACATGGCCAGCTATGCAAAATTGAGCAAGAAAACCACGCATGTATACAACAAAGCTCTTTGCCAACACCAGAATCGAATCAGGAAGAAACTGGCAAAAGGCACCAACTCCAAGCACTGGTGGCAGATGACAAAAGACATCACAGGCTTTGCACCCAAGAAGCAAACAGTGACCCCCAAAGCAGACGCCCTTGCCAAGTTCTTCAGTGAGAAATTTTGCATACCTAATGAAGAATCTGCTGAGCTGCCAGATCTGCCTGACGAAGAATTTGAATCTGTGCTGAGGACCTTCAGAGTGAAGCAGAATCGAATCCGGACTGTTTTGAAGAAGCTGGATGAAAGTAAATCAGTTGAATTGGACGGTGTAAGCCCTAGAGTGCTTAAGCAATGTGCCGGCCCACTCTCAAAGCCCATCACTCGACTATTTCAGAAGATCGTGAGGACCGGGATTTTCCAGAATCCTGGAAAATTGCTCGTGTCACCCCGATCCATAAGAAGGGGCCATCAACATCGCCTTCCAACTATAGACCAATATCAGTGCTGCCCACCCTCTCAACAACATTTGAAAGGGTCCTCCTTCCTCAACTAAGAAGTTGTCTCCTGCCGTACATCCCAGATGAGCAATTTGGATTTGTACCAGGAACAGGAACTGCTGATGTTGGAGTCATCATTGCTGATGAGGTTGCTACTGCACTTGAAGCACGTGAAGAACTCCGAGTAGTAGCACTTGACATCAGAGGTGCATTTGACCGTGTATGGTGGAGAGGTCTACTGGCACACTTGCAGTCAATAGGCATTAGAGAAAGAGCACTTGCTCTTCTGAAGAGCTACCTTTCAGATCGCTCTTTTTTGGTCGCCACCAATGGATGACGGGCTGACAACCGTCTAATGGAGTCCGGACAGCGACTCTAATAGAGTCATAACATCGACTCTAAATGTCTACCTTTCTTGTCCATCCGTTTCCAACTCCTCTATTCTAACATGGTGCTATTTAAGAAGAGCGCGAAGAAGCAACATTCCACCAGCCGATTTTCCATTGCAACTTGGAACGTCCGCGGACTATCAGCGAAGGAAAAGAAGGAGCAGTTGGGCAGAGATTGTAGCGCATACGCCCTCGATCTAGTATGCGTACAAGAGACGAAAGTCCCAGAGTACGACGAGATCAACCTTTCATCTGGACACAAGTTGATTTTGATGCAGCAAAAGACGGCCAAATATTGTGGTCTTGGCTTTGTTATTGGGCCCCGTCTAATACCACACGTAAGATCCTGGTGGTACGTCAGCGATCGTGTAGCTGTCATCGATATTGCCATCCCTAATCCAGGAGGGAGGTTCACAGACTGCCGTGTGATCAATGCCTATGGACCCACAATGCAGAAGACAACTGACAACCCTGCACTGAGGGACAGATTCTATGCAGAACTCAGCAGTGCAGTGACTGCACCATCCCGTTTCCAGGTGTTTGTATGTGGTGATCTCAACTCAAAACTGGGGCAGATGACTCTTGAAGATGAGGAGGCTGGGTTAAGTTGCTGTCTTGGTGTCCATGGCAAGGGCACTCGTAATAGCAATGGTAAAGCACTGATTCAGTTCCTCCTACATCATGGACTGTTTGCAAGCAACACAGCATTTGAACATGCTAGCCGCCACAAGACCACATGGACTGGGTGGATAAAAGATCGTAATGCCCCCTTACACTCTGAGGCTACTAAACCAGTTTACAACCAAATTGACTATGTGCTATGCAAGACCAGTGCTAAATCCCTGCTTACTGATGCTCGTTCCTATGGCGGTGCTACTTTATCATCTGACCACAAGCCTGTGGTGGCCCGCCTACAGTTTGCCAACATCCCACTGGTACGGAGGCAAAGTCCCAAGAACTCCAGAGTCTTGTATGATCTCCATCGACTAACTTCTGACACTTCACTACAGGAAACATATTGCAAGGACTTAGAGGACCGTATGATCAGAATCCAACCCAGCACTGACCCAAACAAAGCCCTAGCTGATATGCTCAATTTGGTCAAAACGTCAGCTGAGACAACCATAGGTACCATACCTACGAACAGGACAACACGTTACTGTCAAGACCACCTTGTAGCCTCTTTATCAGAAGAACAAAAGCAACTGTGCTTACGCATTGAAGCATGCAACGACTCTAACACTCGGAAAGAACTACGCAAGCTGCGCACATGCACATTAAGAAAACTAAACAATCGCCTACGTGAAGTGGCTTGTCAAAGGGCTGACCAGTTGGCCAGAGACATTGCCTCCACTGATGACAGCCGCCGAATGTTCAAGGCTGTTCAAGCCATCAAATCTACCAAACGACCTCCACCTTTGACTGTTCACACCAAGGATGGCAAATGCATTGGCACAGACCAAGGTAAAGCTAACGCCATTAGTGAATGGTTTGCGCAACAGTTCTCTGATCAATCTGATGAACGACTGAACCCTTTCATTGGCAGTCCACGTCCACTGAATCAACCAGTTACAGCTGCTGAAGTTGCAAAGGCACTTGGATCTCTCAACAATGGACGAGCCTCAGGTCCCGACAGCATCAGTAATGAATTGTTGAAGTATGCTGCCAGCGCAATATCCACACCCCTCGCTAACATCATTAACATGATGTTTGAGCAACACATTGAGTTAGACTCCCTGGGTAAAGGAATTTTAATAGCCCTGCCTAAGCCTAGGAAGCCACTGGGCCCTCTATCCAGCCTACGCCCCATTGTACTTCTAAACTGCACCAGAAAGGTCATCTCTCTTGTTTCTCTTCACCGTATACGAGAGAAAGTAAACATCTTCACTGGTGCCTCTCAAGGGGGCTTCAAACAGGGCCGCAGTTGTGCAGACTTAGTCTGGGCACAGCGTATGCTCATAGCCACAGTACAATGCCGTCAGTGGGGTTTCCATAAGATGGGCATCGATATGTCCCGTGCATTTGACGCCATCAACCACTCTTTCCTTAAGGGAACTGATAAGTAATTTGACCGAAACGATGAGTAAAACATACCGCTGGTGTTGATCTTTTGGCACGAAGACCAGGAGCCTTCTTCAGAATGGGGATTGCGATCTGAAGTCCAATCTTTATCCAAATGATGGAATCTGGTGGTGTGTGACATGATTCTAGCTGAAAATACCATGCAGAATCAACCCCGTTACAAGTAACAAATCACCAAGGAGCCAATCGCTGCTCTGCGCTAAGGCCGCCATTTTTTGACTTTTTATTGACATTGCATGACATTGCATTTTTATTGACATCACATGACATTGCAGGAACGGAATCCACTGCATGTACTGTGGTAGCAAAAACAGAGACATGCATGAACCCACAGACATGGGCATACAATGGCCATTCAGGCACACATGATATGGATGAAATGTACACTGATCATGCCAGAAGACACTGGGGGTAAATTCGTAAGGTAAAGATTGCAAAAATTGCAGGACAGATTGGTATATGTCAACACCATAATTGTTACTGTCTTGGAGAGGGTTAACTGTGGCTTGTAGTCGATCAAAGTCAGTGCGAGCGAGTGTGTACCGTCCTTTTGGGATTGTTACAGCCTCCACCTCACTTGATGCTATAGGGTCATCATCACTTTGGCCATATTCTTCACCTACATTCTGGAAAATATCAAGGGCTACAAGGCCCGATGCATGAAGCTGCAGAGCTCCTCGCACAAGGAGCTGTTCAGAAGAATGGTGATTGGCTGTTCTGATGCCGTGGTGGTTCCAACCATCCTGGAATGCTTTGAGTGCTTGGTTCAGCCTTGGCATGTATACGTAGTGGAGGACAAACAAATGGAGTTCATTTAGCGAATCAAGCAAGATATGCTGCTCAAGGAAGTAAAACAAGCGGTAGTAGAGAAGTGTTACACTCCTGTGTTCGTCAACCCATAGCCTCTCTATTCTCTGGTTGTAGACCGAGCTTCCAGTTGTCATGCTTCCCCGATTAGTCCCTCGATGACATAGCATGTGTCAAGCAACCATGACATTTTCACCTCCTTCATCTGAGCGAACCCTGGATGGTAGTCCAAACCTCTCCACTGCTTCCATAAAATAGTGAGTAGACTGTAGTGGCACGGTTGTTTGTAGAGGTGCTCAAGTATACTATCATTCTACTGTAGCCATCCACTTCTCCATGCGTGACAATTCTCCAGCGAATCAGCTATGGTGGCCATCTGCATAAAAGAAATGAATCTATAATGATGCAGACATATTAACGTAACTATCATTGTCAAAGATACTCATGCTATATATACACCAAGCTATACTGCATAGGTCTTCGAATGCATGATGAAAGTTAATGGTTGCATACCTATATGCCACAGAGAGTTTGGCCCAGGCACACTATAGGGGTGACAACGTGTTGCAATTC